>CABFWO010004803.1:30265-58113 GCA_902155825.1 Timema genevievae
TAGGGTGATTGTGAGATGAAATGGAGGACCTACAGTTTAACGTGGAATCCGAACCACGGTGGAGGCCTGGCATTCCTCACATTCACAAGTTGTGATTAATACACGTCTTGTCAGAGGTGAAGGAAGGGTTTGGCAATCAGATAAATCTGTGCCGGGACCGAGGACATATACCTAGAAAGCCTATCAGCGGTCATATTGACCGCTTCTGATAAACAATTTGCAATATGCACCAGTTCTTTAAACATATGTCTTAAAACATTGTAGAATACTTTTGGATGACGGCTGGTGATTTATTTTCATAACATGCATTTATACAGGGTGTCCCAAAAGTAAGTGTGCAGTAAATAGCATATACCTCATTACAGTTCTTTCTATAACAGGTGTTGGAAATGTCCCTCAAGGGCCTGAAGACATGTACGAACACAACTCTTCCTATCATATTTTATCATATGAAGAGGTGTGTAGACACATGTTGTCAGGCCCGGGCAGGAAATTTCCAACGCCTGATATATGTTATACTAGAATCTCTGAGGGACAAATATATTTAGAGGACTTGAAATTCTTAGGAGTCAGTAGTTGTAATACAATTTGTAAGAGAACAACTCAGCTGCTAAAATTGTATTTAGATTATTATAGAACTCCACTGTTTCTGGGAGCTTCCATTTATTTATTTTTGTTGATGTCTTCACGGACTCTGGGGTTCCTCTGTTCCTACAATGCTTGTTTCCTCTGCTTTTAGTCTCCGTATCAGCTTCAATAGTGTAAAGAAAAGGATTGTAGTGATATTTCACCCTTTCTTGAGCTCTGGTTGTATGAGCTTCAAAATAACAATTTCTGGCAAGAATTTGTTTGCAGGATGCATCTCATCTTTCCTGAGATAATAATAGAATACCGTAGAGTGGGGTGACTTTGATACCCCTTGTTTTATCTATTATTTTGATATTTCATTCAATAACTTTTAGGGATTTTAATAAATTTTTTTTGCAGGGGGTCATTGTGATACATGTTTGTTTACATTAGGTTGAATGGTCATTTGGAAAAAGGACTCGTTCTTGTGCAGATCAAAGTTTAGTATCATCTCAGAAAATTACTGAAAAAGTGTAGCCTTCAAACTTTTGAATGTGTAAAATTAAGTGTAAGTATTAATAGGTTTTCTGAATTATATTATGAAATAGTGGTTATCTGTGACTGCCTTTGCTCAAAATATAATTTAATTGTTCAACTAGTTTCCATAGAATGTTTATGTTTTTAGCATGGGGTGACTAACACCCTGAATTAAGAAATCATAATTAGGCTAAATTAATGTGAAACTATAAATATCTTAGGCCTATATTCTTATTTCTATCCTTCTTTTTAACGATAAGTTTAGGTACTAAGTGTGACAGCTGGGATATATTTATTACCACATACTTAGGCCCATCATTTCCTGGGCTTTTCTGGTTTATACACTAAAGAAAATGGATGGACAAGATAATGCTATAAAGAAGAGCTTGCTTAGTGGATTTAGGGCTACTAATTTGGTCACCTTTAATCCAGATAAAGTAATTTACAAAGTTCCTGGCAGCTTGTTACAATGTAATACTAAATTATAGTTTGAGAGAATATTTAAAGAGTACAAGGTATGGTAATGAGAAAGTAAACCAAAAGAAAAGGAGGAAGATGGTGGTTGTTCCTGGAAAGAGTAGAGCTGCTCGCAGAAATGAAGAAAGTGACAGTGATACAGATGTACATTCTACAATTTCACCCAACGACTCTGGACCAGAAGATAATTTAATGAATTCAGTTGAGGAGGTACAAGATGAATTTCTGCATCCTACTCTTGAATACAACAACATTGGAAATTTTGTACTCGTTAAAGTTTTATTTGGAAAACGCAGGTCTGTAAATTTTCACTATACTGCCATAATTCAAGATAAAATTGGTGACAAAGAATTTAAAGTTATGGGAATTAAATCCAGTGACAATACCAAAACAGCTTTTAAAAGTGTGGAAAAAGATGTGTTCAATGTTGAAATCGGTGATATTTTGGCAATTTTACCTGAACCGGTTTCGCTATCGTTTTGAAGGAGAAGTTAATGTAAAAGAATGTTAGTTAATGATTCATGGTAAATATTACATCCATAGTATGTTAACAGTATTGTTTTTAAAATCTGTTCAAGTTACATTAACTTACCTAAACTTATTCAATAAATGTATTTGTACTAGACATAGTGATAAAAATTATAAATTAAAAATGTACTACCACTTTATTGTAAGAAATATAGTTAAATATGAACAGTAAATGTTAAATAGTATTGTATTTAAACAAAATAAAACTGATGTGTGAGACTCTATGCTGATCAAAGTCATCGCAAGGGTTAGTTGAATTAAAGTTGCTGTGTATTAAAACCCAACGAATGGATTTCAAAATAGGGTGAGATTGACTCTTTTGGTCTTGGTTCCTTTAGTTTTCAAGTAATACCAAGTGGTGTCTCCAAGTGACCCCATATAATGGGGTGACTTTAATATACTTTTTTTTTTCTGGCTTGCTTGTCAAACTTTTGATAAAATTGATACTGAATATCTGTATGCTAACGTGTCACAATTTATTATTATTATTATTATTATTATTATTATTATTATTATTTAGCACCGCGTCTTACTAACCGTTTGGGTTATACGCTTAAGTACTAATTACGCTAATGAATTAGGAATTGGGAAGGTTGAATAGAGGAAGTGAACCCGCATTTGCATGGAGGGAGAGTGGAAAACCATTTAGGAAAAACCACCCCCAGTTCACCCGACCGAGATTCGAACCTCGATCTCCCCGTCCTCGGCAGTCGGGCTTAACACGACTAGCGCGTTAGCCAACTATGCCACCGAGGCAGGTGTGTCACAATTAATAATCCATTTTTATTTATTTTTAGGTCTACTTTGTCTTCAAAATATCTACACTAAAGAATTTTTTTTATATCAAAGTCACCCCACTCTATGATAATCCATTGATCGATGTGTTTCTAAGAATTCTGTTGCTATGCCCATAACGCTGCTTCACAATAAAGAGTTAGTGAAATATAAACAGAGATTTGTGACAAATATGATTTTACATCCCCAATATTATGGCTATTCACTGCTTAGCACTAAGAAGGACTTTTTAGATATGTCTTCCAACACAGCCACTGAACTTACAGTGGTAAACTTGACCGCTCTTGGGTCTTCAAGGTATAATGATTCATACAGCCAGTTCTATTTATTTGTGAGAGAAGTGATTTTTTGTAACATGTAAAACCCTATTTTATGAAAAGTCACAACGCACAAATATGTTCTCTCAACAATTATGGATGTTAGGAAACACTGCATTCTTAAAGTGCTCAAAATGACTGCTCTGGGCTTTCTACTGTTAGAAGTGTGTAAAAGGAGGCCTGTGTGGACAGCCCTGGTTAAGAGTGTGTAAAAGGAGGCCTGTGTGGACAGCCCTGGTTAAGAGTGTGTAAAAGGAGGCCTGTGTGGACAGCCCTACTTAAGAGTGTGTAAAAGGAGGCCTGTGTGGACAGCCCTACTTAAAAGTGTGTAAAAGGAGGCCCAGGCTGCCCTAGCTGAGAGTGTGTAAAAGGAGGCCCAGGCTGCCCTAGCTGAGAGTGTGTAAAAGGAAGGCCCAGGCTGCCCTACTTAAGAGTGTGTAAAAGGAGGCCCAGGCTGCCCTAGCTGTGTGTGTGTTAAAGGCTCACCGTCCAAATGCTTTCTTCTGTCGTGTGTGTCTGCGTCATCCCTGCTACTCCCAGATTGATTGTTCCAGAACATGTCTCTTTTCTCTGGCTGTCGAGGTATTGCCATCGATGAAGAGGAGGCGGCCTTTACAGGGGTATCTCGACAATTGCTCATGGATGGTCGAGAGTTGGAATGTTTGTCCAATGCTGCTAGAATACATGCAAAACAGTTGATTATCACAGAGGAACCCAGGCATGAAGATTGAGGGCTTAAGCCCTGCAACTGTATATAGCCATCTTCACATTGGCCAGTATCATTATTAATCCATGTAAAAATAATATTATGTGCTATATAAAATTAACTTACTGCGACATACTGAATATTAATTTTGCTACAAACATTATTTTATGTTTCTAAATATTGCTCCCTCACAACTTTTTAAATGAATCATATAAATTAACTTTTAAATAGCTTTCCAAACTTGACATGCTCCTTCCAGGGCCAATTCCTTTTAGTTTTTCATAATAATAAAGGAAACCAATACCTGCCATCTCGCAAAGTATAAACTAAGGATATTTTGATTTAAAAAAATCTCAATCTCATCTCAAAGGTAAAAAAAGTTTATAGAAAGATAGAAATTAGAAAAAATAAATAAAAATTATGGACTACCTTAGTAAATTTCCTTACCAAACTGAGTGAGAAATTTAGGTTTAATCAAGAGATTTTTTTTTCTAAAAAGGAGGAATTGGTAAGCTATAACTAGAGCCTGGATTTGTATGTAGTATTAACCTACAAAATGTGTACGTAAATAATTTGCAAAATTAGTTTAAAAATGCAGTAAAATATGTAATAATGAGAAATGACACATTGTGTAAAGTGGTCAGGGTTTTTAGGCTCTTAACTCTTGACCATTTCATCTATTATATTCACTTTCCTTTGTTTATTTTGTTAATTTAATATTATTCTTTAACACCTAAATTCATTATTCATGTAATATGCTTGCAAGTGCCCATCAGTTTTAATATCCAAGGACATCTGACCAATTTATATTTCATTCAGCTCAATTCTATATTATATGTTTGTCTTTGTCAGTATATTGAGGAAACATACTAATTATATAGAAGATTGCCTTGGTTCTAGTAAAATCATCCATCCATCACTGTTTCTAGCCGATGGTTTGGGTCAATTTTTTATTCAAGCCATATATTTCCCACTATCGGCTTGCTAGGCCTGTTGTAGCTTCATATGCCTTATAGTCTAACTTAAGACTAAGACAAGCACAACATACAGTTCCAGGCTGTTAATTTATCAATGTTAAAGGGTAAAGCCACCCATTTCCCCAATGATAAATTTTTTGGCCATGCCGGGAATCGAACCCGGGACGCTTAGCTCAGTAGGAAGACTGTTTTATGTTTTAACTTCCCCCAATGATAAATTTTTTGGCCATGCCGGGAATCGAACCCGGGACGCTTAGCTCAGTAGGAAGACTGTTTTATGTTTTAACTTCTTACTTATTGTGGGTTTTTATGTTATTTTATTGATATTATTATATTTGTGCACCTTTATTGAAAGAAAGACAGACTATGTGTGTAGTTTTTCACAAAATTTAACGTCATGAATTAGCTTGTGGTGCTACGGTAACTGTAGTTTCCTGCCCCTTCCTTCTCGTCCATCATTCCTTCCCCTAGCCCTCATCAACTTATAGACCACCCCTCATTATTTTCTTTGGCCAACTCTCCTTGTTTTACTTTGAATTATGAAGACATATGTCTGCTACATGTCAATATTGCTTGGAAGCTATCATTTACTAGTATTACTATTACTTACAATCATAATGTTAAACATTTATAGGTAAATTATAATTTGCTGGCATAACACAAAATGCACTATGAACAGAAAAGAGAAAAGAGCTGTGAACAACTGACTTTCATCTCAGTTGATGATGTATCTAAAGAACAAACAAACGAAAATGAGAGAAAAGATCTTAGGTCCATTTTACACTAGCATTTAGAACACTAACTGCGCACTCAAATAAAACCCTTGCTATTAAGTTAGGAAAGAAGTTTTTGTCTAGACTAGCATTTTAACTGCTATCTCAACTGGCGATTAGAGAGAGATGAGAGTGTAAGAGCGGAAAGAAGGGAGGAAAAGAAAGCACAGGACACAAACAGGTCTTTCAGTCACTTTACCAATCACACGTCTGTAGTAGTTTGATATTGACATAGATAAATGGGCAGTACAATATTGATACCATGCAAATCACTCAAATTTTAGCTGGGGGGTCAGTGAAATTAGCTGGACGGTATGCATGCCAAAAATGCCCTGGGGAGAACACCGACAAAAAGAGAGGTGCTATAGCCAAAATAGGTGGCTTTAGACTCTTATTGATAAAAATAGGCAAAACCAACAGAATATGCAATTGTAAAATTAACAGAGTGTACTTGTAATAACAATGAAGTGCATAATACCTTAACTGCCTATGTTTTATGATCGAGGAAAAGAAAGGGCAAATAGGTAACAACCGGTCCCTTTTCATGAAACGTCTATTGTGGATACATTTTATATAAATGATGGAAACTTGGAGCTGGGCTTGTTCAGGACCTACAACTTATTCATTGATCAACAAACAACTTTGCTATCACAGTTTCCTCTACACTGTCAATCAAAATACCAATGTCACAAGTAATTGAGGCTATAAGCGATTTCATCGAGAAAAAGCAAAGTATTGCTGGTATTGTTTTTGTTCAATCTTTATTTGAGCAAATCAAATATAGATTTCCTTCATATCGAACTGTTGAAGACACAATGACAATGGTTTTGAATTCCAGATTTAAGGCAGTACTAATAGACAAAGTTATGAAAAAGATGTATTAATTTCAAAATACAAACTACTGTTATCTAAAGACTTTTCAAACAGAGAAAGAAACACAGACAACATAAAGAGAGATAAGGCCCAGTTTTGAAAAGCTTTAAAAAGAGTAGTTCATCATTCCCCTTCAATAGAACAGCTGGGCCTAAAGCAATATTTAAAAGAATCTGTAATATCACGGAACAAGAGCCCTTCAGTTTGGTGGCAAGAAAATAAACTTTTGAATTCCATTGTTAGCTAAATTCAGCTGTGCCTGCTATCCAAGTAGCGAGCGTACTGGAAACACAGCATGAAACGGGTAAACGTGCTGCCAGAATTTGTACTCTTATACTGCAGATTCTAGCACAATTTAAGGATTCGAAGGATTCAAGGTAGACCAAGGAAGAGATGGGATGAACAAATAGCAGCAAGTGTGCAAGTGAGAGAATGGAAGAAAGTTGAAGAAGAATGAGGAATGTTGAGGAAGAATGGTGAAAGAACAGAGGGAGATGGAGACATTTTACTAAAAAGACCTGGCCTCAGGCTGGAAACAGTTCATGATGATGATAATGATTATTATTTTCTTAGCCACTTTGTAGAAATTATTTTTCTCTTCAAAAGGAAATTATAAATATTGATTCATAAATTGACTAGTTTTAATATAGTCATGTTGTTATATTTGGAAGAAGACACTGAAAAGAGGTAGAGAAATCGGTAAAAGGGAATCAACACCATATGGCCTTTCCAATGAAAATAAGACTTTACAATGCTGCCACTGGACAAAGAAGTAATGGCTGCCTCTCTAAGAAAATAGAGTGCTACCCCCCAATCACCCACCTAGGTGGTGTAGTTAGCTAACAGGCTAGTTTCGTGTTGAGCTAGACTGCTGTGGATGGGGAGAATGAGGTTTGAATCTCGCTCGGGTGAACTGTATGTTTTTTTCCGTAAATGTTTTTCCATTCTCCCCACACACAAATGAGGGGTCACTTCCTATATATTCAACCTCCTCAAGTCCTAGCCCATTAGCGTAATTAGTACTAAGCGTATAGCCCGAACGCGTAGTAAGACTTGATGCTAAGTATTAATAACTGTTTATTGTGTTTATTGTTTTTATTTTTGTGTGTGCGCTTGTGTGCTTGCGCTTTCGTTTGTGTTTTTGTTGTTTTTGTTGTTGTTATTGTTGTTGTTTTTGTTGTTATATTGTTATTATTATTACTATATCCACTAATCCCTTGACCTAGGTTTCATTCTATTAAAACTCGTCAGAAGGGATTGTGAGACACGCAACACAAATTCATAAAAGAGGAAACAAAAAAAAGGGAGAATAAGGAAATTGGTAAGGAATGAAAGTTTTAATACAGTTATTAACATTGAAAAAATAAATTAAGTTCTTGAGTCTTGTTTAAACAAGAATCAAACAGTCTGAAAATATCTCGATAAACTTTTAAGGTTTTAGAAAATGTGTCAACATAATATTTTGAATATAAAAAGTGAATCAGATCTGCGTGAACAAAAGTGATATTATATAAAGGTGACTTACATGATCGACTGGTGGCGGTGTAGTTCCGGTCCAGCTGTTTGTCTCGCCCGCGTTCCCGTTCGATCCATTCCCGGGGCTTCTCCCATTGGGACACTTCCGTCTTGCAGTTGTAGTAGTACTTCTTGCTGGAGGAACTGATGTGCTCGGACCAATCACCCACTCGGGCAACACGCTCACGGTCAGCCTCTCGCTTGTCCTGATGAGACAACAGCTTGGTTTACATGGAGAGTGCTATTGGCAAGATTATAGCAGGTCCTCAAGCACTCGAGCCCCTCCAATTGGGGCCAACCACATCCAAACATTATTGTGTGTGATGATTTAACTGCTCTGAATCCCTAATGTTGTGGTGGAGCTACAGTAATCTTGCTCTGAATCCCTAGTGTTGTGATGGAGCTACGGTAATCTTGCTCTGAATCCCTAGTGTTGTGATGGAGCTATGGTAATCTTGCTCTGAATCCCTAGTGTTGTGATGGAGCTATGGTAATCTTGCTCTGAATCCCTAGTGTTGTGATGGAGCTACAGTAATCTTGCTCTGAATCCCTAGTGTTGTGATGGAGCTACAGTAATCTTGCTCTGAATCCCTAATGTTATGATGGAGCTATAGTAATCTTGTTCTGAATCCCTAATGTTATGATGGAGCTATAGTAATCTTGTTCTGAATCCCTAATGTTATGATGCAGCTATAGTAATCTTGCTCCGAATCCCTTGTGTTATGATGAAGCTACAGTAATCTTGCTCTGAATCCCTAGTGTTATGATAAGAGCTATAGTAATGTTGCTCTGAATCCCACTAGTGTAATGGATCTACAGTAATCTTGCTCTGAATCGCTGGTGTGATGGATCTACAGTAATCTTGCTTTGAATCCCATGTTGTGATTGAGCTACAGTAAGCTTGCTCTGAATCCCTAGTGTGATGGAGCTACAGCAATCTTGCTCTGAATCCCTAGTGTTGTGATTGAGCTACAGTAATTTTGCTCTGAATCCCTAGTGTTGATAGAGCTACAGTGTGCTATAAATCCCTAGAATTGTACAGTAAGCTTGCTCTGAATCCCTAGTGTGATGGAGCAAATCTCCAGCTACAGTAAGCTTGCTCTGAATCCCTAGTGTGATGGAGCAAATCTCCAGATACAGTAAGCTTGCCATGAATCTCTATTACAGTTTGATAAAGGCAACAATGCCAAATATAAAAGTTTGTGTGTGTTGCTACTTTCTTCCCTTAATTTTCACTAATTTATTTATTTTTATTAATCTCTAAGTAATATAGAAATCATTTAGCCCCTAGGCCTCCTCACAGATTATTATCAAAACAAAGAAAACATGTAAGGACAAATGTACACCTCAAAGTTGACAATTAAAATAATATTCCCACGGTGTTATCGCAGTGAGTGTATCACTCACTACCTTACTTTGGGACTCACCTGACAGGAGTTAAGTAAAGGTTTCCGCTGGGACGATTCTCGGGATGACACATTTTGGGTTGGTAGTTTGATTGGGTGGAGAATTACTTTCTGTAATCAGATAAATATCAACATAAAAATAGCCTCTTAGTCAATCATATTTATTTAAGTATGATCAGATTGTTCTATGTCAATTCTTTGCCAGGCAAGATGAGTGTCCAATTCCAGCAGTGAATCTGTCAGGTTTTAATATTTTATGTATCTCACTATTAGGATAACTGGAATGCCTTGGACAGACTATATATCGCTGAACAAGATCAAGTTGAGTTAAAGAAAAATGATCATAAATTTACATATTAATTTAATGTTAGGGAAATAAAACTTGAGCTAGTACAAATAAGTTTGATTACTGAATCTTTCAATACTGGTACCTGTGATAAAAAAAAAAGGCTAGAGACATTCCTTGGGATCAAAAAGTTTTCAATGTTTTATTTCTATTTTCCCTTTGCTTTCTCTCTCTATACATATTGATTTATTTTTATGGCAAAAACAGGACTCGCAAAGAGAGTTTCAATGTTTAACACGCACATAGCAACCCATCCAACCCAGCTAAAATAAGATTGCATGTGTAAATAATACGAACTAAGACTGAACTAAACAAGGTAGAATGTGTCCCTCACCTCTGATAGTGTAAATAATACAAACTTAGACTGAACTAAAGAGGGTGGAATGTGTTCCTAACCTCTGATAAATGTAAATAATACTAAGACTGAACTAAAGAGAGTAGAATGTGTTCCTAACCTCTGATAGTGTAAATAATACAAACTAGGACTGAACTAAACAAGGTAGAATGTGTTCCTAACCTCTGATAGTGTAAATAATACAAACTAGAACTGAACTAAAGAAGGTAGAATGTGTCCCTCACCTCTGATAAGTGCAAATAATACAAACTAAAACTGAACTAAACAAGGTAGAATGTGTTCCTAACCTCTGATAGTGTAAATAATACAAACTAGGACTGAACTAAAGAGGGTAGAATGTGTCCCTCACCTCTGAACTACTCCTGTCATGATTGGTCCTATGTTCCGAGTCGCGACTCTCACGACCTCTCTTATCTTTCGGAGACCTGGCACAATCTGAAACAAGGTGCAATAGTTGCCAAAATGTTATAAATAACAGACCAACAGGATTATATGTTGTGTAGGAAGCAATGGCAAATAAACGAATGGTGGAGCGTTATCCCTAACAGGTATAAGTTGGGTTGAATCTAGACCTTATTTCACAGACAATTCTTATTTACACATGTTCACTATTTTTTATGTGTTTATCTTTGTAATTGTGTCCTGTGAAAAACAACTATAACCAATTTTAAACTAATTAGCAAGTTGATGATCTATTTATGTTTAGTTTCATTTCACAAGCAAACATATAAATAAGGTTTTAAATTAAGAGGAAGGCGAGCTGAATTTAAGAAAGGCAAGGAGGAGGTGGAATGGGAAAGGTATGAAAAAAGTTTGTTGGAAGCTGCAGAGGAGAAGTGTTAAGAGGAAGTGGAAGAAGACACCATGTTTATTATTATTATTTAGTACCGCGTCTTACTACTCATTTGGGTTATACGCTTAAGTACTAATTATGCTAATGGGTTAGAAATTGAGAAGGTTGAATTTAGAGGAAGTGAACCCACATTTACGTGGAGGGAGAGTGGAAAACCATTTAGGAAAAATCACCCCCAATTCACCCAACTGAGATTCGAACCTTGATCTCCCTGTCCTCGACAGTTTAGCTCAACACAATACCAGTGTGTTAACGAGGCGGGTAAGACAACATGTAGGAAAGAGAGAGTCAAGGAAGCAGTGGAGGAGAAGAATAAAGCATTCAGAAGGAGTTTTAAGAATAGGAATGAGGAATCAGAGGAATAATATAAGTAGAAGATGAGAAGAGCAAAGTGTGTGGTACAGGAAGCCAGGAAGGATTGGATTCAAAAATGGACATGGATACTGGAAAGAGATGTAGGAGGAAGGAAGGTGTTTTATAGCCAGGTAAGAAACCGAAGAAGAGAGAAAAGACAACAAGTTAGAATGATGCATGGAGGCAGAAGAAGAAAAGGAACTGTAGATGTGGGATGGGGATTTTAAGATGTTCAACCTGGAAAAGGAAAGCGATGAAAATGAAGCAGAGGAGTATGAAGAACCAGCAGAAAGCAGAGGATATAGGTCCTACATGGAAAGAGGTGAAGGATGCATTAAAAAGGACGCAACTGTGAAAAGCACCAGGTGGGGTTGAACTGACAGTGGAAGTTATTAGAGTTGCAGGTAGACAATGGTTAACAAGGTGCTGAGAGTGGTTTGGAAGAAGAACAAGTTACTGGAAGAGGTGTTCGAATTATAGGAAAAATAACGCTTATGTACCAATGTACAAAAATGTACAAGAAGATACTGGAAAAGAGAATAATAAAGGAAATTAAACCTAAGTGGAGAGAGGAACCACAGGGATTTAGGGAACAGAGGTCTACAAAAGACTTGATCTTCACTATCGAAAGTTGATGAAAAGAAGTTAAGAATTGTTCTTAGAAATGGTATTTATATATGGATGTGATAGAGTAGATAGAACTAAAGTTTGGAAAGCAATGGAGAAGGTTGAAGTGGAAAGAGTAGTTGTAATGAAGAGTATATATGAAGATAACATGAATTGTGTTAAGATGGAGAAGGGAAGGACAGAGTGATTACAATTAAATACGGAGTCAAACAGGGGAGTGCCCTCTCAACATTACTATTTGTAATGGAAATGAAAATGGTCACGAACAAAGTGACAAGAAAACTCAGAGAGGAAGTAATGAAAGCCATGATGTTTGTTGACAACGTGATGGTATCGGGGGAGAAGGAAGATTAGGTATAGGGACAGCTACATAAAGGGAATGAGGAAGTGGAAAAGTGTGGAGTGAAATTTAGCATGGTAAAGTGTGAAGTGATGGTAATGACAAGGAAGAGGATAAGTAGGTCCTAGTGAAGCTATAAGGGTGGATGCAGTAGAACTGAGAAAAGTACAGAACGTAAAATATCTTGGAAGCGTGATTGAGGATAAAGGTGGAAGTAGAGAGGATTTAATGAGATGAGAACAGCAGGGAAAGTTGTTCTATAGGTGTGTAAGAGACCTGCTGTGGAGAAGGAAGTCTCCTTCGTAAGGAAGTGTTGTACAGGTGTACTTTGTACCTATTGCCACATATGTTGCAGAAACATGGACAATGATTGTAAGAGAGACTAGGAAATTGGAGGCAATGGGAATGAAGTTTGTGAAAATCATGTTAGCTGCCATGAGGAGAATTAATCTTAGGAATGAAGCTATCCGGGAAATATTGGGGGTACAGAGAGTACATGAGACAGTAGAGGAAGCATGGGTGAGATGGTATGTTTATGTAATGGTGATATTAGCATACATGAGATAGTAGAGGAAGCAAGGGTGGGGTGGTATGTTCATGTGATGAGGATGTAAAAAGAGAGGATGCCAAAGAGAATGATGGGTTTGAAGTATGTAGGAAAATGACTGCAAGAGAGACCAAGAAAAAGATGGTAAAAGAAGATAACAGAAAGTGTGCAAGTGAGAGGAGAAGAATGAAAGTAAATAATCAAGCGAGAATGGTGGAAGGATAGAGGTAGATGGGGGAGGAATATTACTGACTCAGCCACAGGCCGAGAACAGTTTATAATGATGTTTAACAATAAAGAATATAAATTTGTTTAACCCACAAACCAACCTAAGCAAAATGTAATGTGACCTATTTCAAAATTAAATTGAATCTCAGCTAATAGAAGTTATAGTAATTTTCATATGAGTTGCTAAAATAGAAATAAAGAGGCCTGCAACTACAATTATTATATTTTATGGAGTGTGGCGCACTGGTTCAGAAAAACCATGTAGGCATAACGGTGCATCCTTACACAAGAGTTAGGTATTTGTAGAGGTACAGTAGAATAACATTAGCTTTAACATTGAACATGGACTGGATTGTGACAAGACCGTGTCTACTAAAGCAGGAATGTTTGTGTTGAGGGACTGGATTGTGACAAGACCGTGTCAACTAAAACAGGAATGTTTGTGTTAAAGGGACTGGATTGTGGGAATCAGATCATCAGTGCAGTGAACTATTAACTACTGGCACTGTGGGAGAAACACAAGAAACCACTTTCTTTATATATTCACAACAATCAGTCATTACTTATCGAATAAACGAGTGTTTCAAATTAATATTCCCAGCCTTTGCCTCTCTTTGTCCTTACTCTGGCTTACAAAACAACTTCTAGTTGGTTAGCAATAGTCTGCAACTTAGTCTGATCAGCAATAGGTTGTGCCAATTCAACAGTAAAATACATTCAAACAGTTCTATAAGACTCTGTTTAACTCTAAAACGATTATTAGCAAGGTCTGACTATCAGCATCACTTTCTATTTCCTCAGATTCAACTGAAATTATTTTAAGTTTTTTTTAAACAGTTTCATTGCAATTATTTTGAAAACTACAATTAGATGGAAGTTATGATGAAAAATTTATATATCTAGATATAAAGATCATGTTATAAATGGAAGCAAATTTGGAAACATAAGCAAAGAACATTAGAAATAGTTTGATGTAATCTGCATAGGGCTGTATCGATACTTGTTAAGGTACAAGAGGGACACTGCGACCAAACAATCAACACAACTACAGTTATAGTTTGCGACACAGCCGTCGGCTACAAAACCCAGCGTTCCCTACCTGAATACTTATCCCGTGATTTGTAGTCTCTGGTTTCTCTCTCCTTCTCACGAATCTTCTGCAGATACGAACTCTTGGCCTGATAGTTTCGGTCCCTGGGGCTTTGTGAGTCCGGACTGTCCGACCTGTAGGAATTGCCATTGGGAGAGTCTCGCATCCGCTCGTGATTGTACCGGGCTGAGTCATAGTTTCCCTTCGAAGAACCATACTTGGAGTTCTAACAAATAACATATGGTACAGGGTGGAACATATAAACTCCTCATTTATTCACACTTGGCATAAGAATGACTCTTATAGGCAGAGGTTAGGAAACAAGGATTGTACCAATATTTTAAAATGTCCAGTAAAGGGTGATATTGAAGACTTATTTTCCTATTAAACTTAATGTAAGGTCAACTATTTATGTGTAGTGCTTTGCACTAATGGTGGGAAGTAAAACTTTCAGCGCACCCAAAATGAATTAAGGTACTATTTTTTTTTAAAGAGGTTACTCTACAAATAGATGGTTTGTACTAAAATATTTTATCCTGTGTATCTATAATAAAATCATCCAGAGTTATTTGAACTTCAAAAAGCTTTAATATCTTAAACACGATTAGTGATGATCAGTAATAGAAAATATGGCAAGCAACTAAACCATCATGGAGACTTCTGTTTCACTGGTATCTTTTAATATTTTAACATGTTTAAGCGACTAGACTTTAATTATATATTATGGACACACTTATAGAATATAAAATTGTCTCTAGCAATCTAAACATTTAAAAAATTTAATTGATTAATGAAACAAATTTGGATATTTATTTGAATGGCTCTTTAAGCCATGTTCTTGTTTATCCGTAGTCCTAAATAAATAAAGTTAAATTAAAGAGGGCAACATAATTTAACTTGCAGATGTTTTCCCAATTAATAATTATGTCAAAACATGAGTTGTGCTATGCCCTAGTACTGGCCACACTTTGCAGTTACTCGGTGTCTACTCATAACAACACTAGTGGCTCACTAAGAGTCCAGTCAGACTTGTTCGTGCATATGATGCCCCCTCCCCCACGTGAAATAAACAACCTGCATGGGGGGTTGTTAGCAAGGTTAAAGCTGTCTGTCTCTTCCTGTTTTATATATAATCCCCCGCTCCCCCCAAGTGTACAATATACAAGTATTCCCTAGGTACGATCATAAAAACTGTTACATTGTTTATTGTTAAAAAACACCCTTGTCCAATTGATGTAGTCAGGAGAAAAATGTTGTATCAAGATATAGCAGAATACTGTTACTAGTAGATTGATTTATTGGGTTAAATTTTAAATAATTTATTTAAATTTGGCAAAATATTGAATAATGCTGCTGATGGTCACTAAACGAGAGGTGTCATTAAAAAAAACCTACTAAACTTATTCTTGATAAAATGTATTTAACTTACCATCAATTACTTGACCAATATTAAACATCTTATGTTTGTATAAAATATATATTTTTTAGACTTTATACACAACTTTGTCAAAGTCTATAGTTGTGGAAGAAAGTCTAGGATTAAGAAACAAACATATTGAAGAAAATTAAGTTGTTTGTGTACCTTTCTAAACCTAAAGTTACTTTGGCAAAATATCTAAAACAAACCTAATTACTTGTAGGTACCACCTTTTGTTTACATTTACAACTATAACCTTTAAAGAACATATTGTTTCTTAAAGCCTTGAAGAGTGTTTTGATCAACAAAACCTACTATCATGTGATAAAACCATAATTACATTATATAGTTAGAAGGTATACTAATTACCAAGACAAGGCTATTTAACATTTGTCAAGTAGCAGACGGCCATTTGTAAAAAGTGAAAATTCTAAGTGAAATTTTGTCTATTATGTCATTAAATTCAAAACGATTCAGTTTCCATTCAAATAAATGAGTTAATATATTAAAATAATCGATGTTTCTTGTCAAGTTCTATACATTTTCAACGACTGTCATTTGTTACCATTACTCCTATTTATCTCCCGCTTGCTGGAAGGTCCTGGGTTTATTACCTGATAGGGATGGGCTTGGTGCTTTTCGAAGTACCTAGAATAAAATAAAGACAATGGTTAACTCAAATAAATACATGATATAATATAGCACAAATATTTCTAACAGCGACCTCCATATCTCAATTACTGAATATGGCGAGGTTGTGTCAGACGAATTTAGATTTCTTGTTACATTAGTTATAGCATACCCATCACTAATCCTCTGGGGTTTCCTTGCATGCATTACCATCAATGCAAGTATCTAAATAAGTTGCGTGGCTCCTATTGCGGCCTTTTTGTTGATTTAATGTCATAAAAACCACATTAACTACAATTCAATAATAAACTTCCTCCTTAGACGCCATGTCACTTTCGGGGACGTGAGCTGAAGCTGATAGATGTTCAGCTCGTCATTTCATTGGTGGAAAAGCTGCAACTAGTTTCAATGCAAGCCACAGCAAAGCACTAGTGCTCAAAATGGTGTATCGGATTTATATTACAGAGTAAGTAATTTTAGACGTTATAATATTCACTTACACATTTTTCTTCCTGCTCATGAAAACATAAGCAAATTAATTATTCAGTATTTTGAAACATCCAAATTTAAGGTGTTTTCAACAAGTGCTGACTGAAAGTTCATGAGTTCAATATTCCTTATCTATATTTATAACCATATAGGCGCTTGATATTGAGAGCGTAGAAGCCAGTATTAATATATGCTTCCAAGATTAAAACAAAATTTCCCTATTTGGGCAATTAATATTAATAGTTTTTAATCATATCGTAACTTATTTTATAAACTAAAATAAAATTGCTAATATATACACGGAAATTAAATAAAGATTCATTGATACTATCCGAAATAGGATTTGGCAAATAATAATCTTGAATATGAGTGTTAATTAGTATTATAGAGGAACAGTTTGTTTTACATTTTAACGAATGAAGATTGGACTATCTAGAATAAACTAATGGTATGAAAAAAAAAGTTTTGAAAACTTTGAATAGAAACATAAAATCTATCCATATACACATTTTATGTTGTACTCTCAAGTAGACAATCATAAATAATGATCATATAATAAGAGTATTCTCTCACTTAGCACACAGTTTTTTTCAATTTTGTTCAAGCGTGCCAACTCTAGAGGATTCGTTTTGGTTTTTGATACTGTATAAATAAAGTGAGACGCAAAAAGCGCCCTTCTGTGTGATTCGAACAAATTATTTCGGAGCTATTTCCCCATTATTTTATATATACATATTGTCCATGGTGTTTTCTTTATAAGAAATTTGGTGTTTTTATTTCTTATTATGGTGTAATAATTTTCATTCTTGAATAAAATACAGATTAATGTACTTACTCCAGAGGTTTAAAATGTTATGAGATTTTGTTTCATCTTCTAGTTATTTTAATTAAATTGCGTACATATTTTGTTATAGTGTGTTTATATTGTTTAGAACTTGTCAAGATGGAAGTGCTCTTAGCCTAAAATAATATATTGCTAAGTACTGCAAGGCCTAATTATGACTCCTCGTCTATGACGTCGTTTCACATATTTAATACTATCATAATCACTCTGCTAACATACTCAGGTTTATTGTATTTGGTTTTGTTAAATTTTAAAATAATTACCTCAATATGGGCACCTCTACTTCAAGAGGAGCAGATGAGAGATCTGATGAGAGTTCTGATCAAGATTCAGATTTAGGGAACATATTGCAATATCTCATTAGAAGGTATGTGTTTTTTTAAATATTTGAAACTCTTGACTGTATATTGTTTACAATTATAGGCCTACTTTTATAATCATTCACAAGACCATTGTAGGCTAATTAGCCTATTAAATAAATAGTTAACAACTTCATGTTTGAAGAGTTTAGAACAATAATAGAATGCATCAAAGCAAATGAGGTATTAAGATTACCCCTCGACTAGAAAGTGAATGGACTAACTTTGAATGTAGGTGACCTGGTGGTCTAGGGGTAAGGTGTCAGACTTCTGTGCTGAGGGTCCGGGGTTCAATCCTCGGTCCCGGCACAGATTTATCTGATTTCCAAATCCTTCACCTTTGACAAGACGTGTATTAATCACAACTTGTGAATGTGTGGAATGCCAGGCCTCCACCGTGGTTCGGATTCCACGTTAAACTGTAGGTCCGCCATTTCATCTCACAATCACCCTACCATTGCACATTTAGCGTAAGTGCATATAACCCGAACGGGTAGTAAGACGCGGTGCTAATAATAATAATAATAATAACTTTGAATGTAACTTATTTTTTGAATATTACGACAGTTCAGTTTGGAGAGTACCTACTGGTATTGTTAGTGTCTGACCTGGACTGTGGAAGTTTGAGGGGATTCTGATTTTGGTGAACAAATTACTTATCAATCCATTCAAAGCAAATACTGGTGCATTTACAATTAATTTCCTGCTCCCCCGCCCCTCCCTCCTCATACCACACGCATTGTAACAACTTTAAATATTACAAAGATATAAACTTAGCTTTATTGCACCAAATACCATTTTAATGTTAAAGCTCCATCTACAGACTTCCTTTATTGCTATCCTTAATTGCTTAGTACTCCGTAAGAGATCAACTCCACATAAACAGATTGCACTGTCTACTGAGTCCTTATCCCTCTCTAGAAGTTGACTCAACTTTAACTTTCTAGGGACTAGTCATTACAGACCGTTAAGGACTACCAATCACAGCAAAGTAAGCGTCCTTGTATATCGAAATGAAAGCACCAATGGCATTCTCATAGCAATTACACTAACTTGATCATGTTTTAAATATCTTATTTGTGACAGTAGGGCCTACTTAACGTATCTTTCAAATGTGGCCTATCCTGGATGTTTTGTCAAAATTTGCCTATGTTGTGTCATTACTTGTATTAATAATTGTTCAGCTGGAATATCGTCTGCTCCACAGATTATGTTTGCTTGCACCTATGTAAACCTAGTTCTAGAAAATTTTCTTTCGAAAAGTTTAATTGGACGAATTTCTTATTGGTCGGCCCGGTCACATAATTATGGATACAGACTGTGTAGACGGGATTTATATTTATAAGGACTTTAAGGATGTAGAGCTTACGGACTCTGTAAATGGGGCCTAGCTCTTGTTCCCTACCTTAGACATCAAGGCGAGGATAGTCTACATTGTATCAAGTTGAAAGTCCTTGTGCATTATATGTCTTTTNATAATATCGGCCGAACAAGACCTTGACAGCGACAATGATGAGTTTGTTGCTGCGGCCAGCCCTCCGAGAGTTGTCAGGAAACCTAACACCAAGATCCTTGATGTATGTTGACAAGTTTTACTGTGGACACTTTCCATGATAAGCAGGATTGGTTTGTTCAGCACAAGCTATCTATATAGTGATGCCGGGGTTTGGATGTTCACTACCCTCCTGTGATACAATCATGTAGGCTTCATGGGGCATGATAAAACTTGAACATTAAATAATGCTTTACTAATGAGGTGTGAATGATTAAATTTACCATTCACTGATGCAGAAAGCTAAGTAACATCTTGGTATTCTTACGTGATTCTTGTGAATGCTCTGCAAATGTTGGCAACACTTATGTCAAATATCTATACTGTATGCTTATAATAAGTTATCTTATACATTATATTTGTTCAGTTCAACACCTTAGCGTAGTGGCGCGCTTGCTTACTGAATTAAAGCTCTCGGGTTTGATTTACAGCATTACCAGGATAATTAATGTTTTGGGAAATAGGGGATATTCTTTTAAAGTGTGGATTTAATTACATAGGGATTGGGTGTTGTGTTTGTTTTAGAATGGGGTTGGTAATTTCTGTTATGTCTGTTATATATATAAGATTTAAAGAACCAACAAGCAAGTGACCCGCCTCTGTGGTGTAGTTAGCTAACGCGCTAGTTGTGTTGTGCTCGACTGCCGTGGACGGGGAGATCGAGGTTCGAATTTTGGTCGGGTGAACTGGAGGTTTTTTCCCTAAGTAGTTTTTCCCTCTCTCTACACGCAAATGCGGGTTCACTTCCTCTATATTCAACCTTCCCAATTCCTAAACCATTAGCATAATTAGTACTTATGCATATAGCCCGAACGGGTAGTAAGACGCAGTGCTAAATAAAATAAAATAAGCAAGCAAGCGAGCAGTGTAAAAGACAGGGTGTTGTGTCTCGTACTTTCAGAGGAGTGAGGTGAGTCTGTTGACGAGACAGGCGTGTGGGCTGATGGAGCAAGATGGCCACGACCAGCCTACATCTCTGTCTGCTATGATCAGTGCCAGAGAGGTGAGTTCACCCCACTCTGCTTATACGCATGCATACATTCATTACACCAGTGGGATAGTAATGTGGTAGGTAGAATTTTAGAGGAAATGTACCGCCATTCACTTGGAGGTAGAGTGGGAAACCATTTAGGAAAACCCACCCACTTGCCAGGGATTCAAACCCCAATCTCTTTGTCGACAAAACATGAGAGTGATGCCTTGGCAACTGTCAAAGGTCAAGGTTTGAATCTTGAGTGGGTGTTAGCTATATCTGTGGTTTTTCCTGTCCCTTTAATCCCTAATGTGCTGCGTTTACTCTAAGCAAACCTTTCCCCTAAAAAATAATTCATCAATAACTAGGCGTGGCCGAGTTATAATCAGGTTTGAATGAAAACGTCAGGACTTGGATGATTTTGGGCTCAAACCTAACCGAGGTCGACAGATTTTTCTTAAGAGATAAAGATCCATAACACAACTTCCTTCGGAGAAGAAGTAAAGCCACTCGTCTCATGTTGATTGTTGCATGTAAAAGAACCTTGTAAGGGATGTGAGATTACCTTACCGGCAAAATTGGTAGGCCCTTTTGCTCTCGATCATAGAAATTTTCATGTGCTCAATAAATCAGTTGGCTTAGAAAGTGCACATAAAATACCTCACATAAATAAAAAATAACCTTAGGGTTGGACATGTTTGTCAAATGAATTGTTTAGTTGGGAGAGTAAAAATAATCACAAGGCAGCCTACAAAATTTTACTACCTTCCCTAATTTACTAAAAAAATGTTTTATTTGTTGTTGTATGACAAAGTAGCATTTGTCAGTGGCACCAAGCACAACTTTTTTTTTAATTCACTGTTAAATATTTTTAATTGGACTAAAACTATGTACGTTTACATTTCCAAGGATTCGAATTTTAGTTCAAGATTTGAAAGAAAATTCTAAGATTCTAATTTGAGAAATATATATGATTTGACCAATCTTTAGTAAAAAGCTATAATTGTAATCACCTGCAGGTAGTTGACAAAATGTGGTGAAATAACCAGGAAAACATCTTGCATTACACTATTTGGTCATCCTGTGTATCATTATTTGTGTTTTTTTTTTTTTGCAGCGAGGCATGAATGGTAAATGCAGGTTTTCTCGTGCTGACTGCCGCAAGATTTCCAACTTTTATCTACCTGACGGGGTAGAGATGGTAGAAAATTACCGCAGCAAAGCTTTTTGTGGGTCTTACTCTAAAGATGGAAATCTTTTCCTCAGCGCATGCCAAGGTAAATGGTCAGTGTTTATTGAAAGTCCGGGGTGTGGGGGGCGGGGGATGAATGTCACGCAACTAAAATATGAACTTAACAAATTTGTTGGTCATGAAATTGAACCCCTTATTCATTTTTACTAGGGATGTGCAAGATTCAAAACTATCTCGATCAAGATGAAAAAAAAATCTCTCGATCTCACATCGAAAGTTGAAATTGAATCTCAAAAATTCGAGAAATTTGAAAAAAATGGAAAAGCAAATAGGCCTTAACTGCCCTAATTACAAAAAAAAACAAAACAAAAGAATATATTATTTCTAATACCTGAAAATAGGCTGAACTTTTCTCCCCAAAAAATCCTTTATTAAGAAATGTTTTGGTTATAAACATTGTTTTTCCATATAAAACTTTGACATTATAAGCTGTTAATGCACCACCGTGAAAGGGTAACTCCACATTTCACCGATGATACATTTTTTGGCCATGCCAGAAATCAAACCCGCGACCCTTTGCGTAGACAAACACGCTACCAACTTAGCTCAGATGTCGGATTGGTCACAATGTAACCGTCGTAAGTCAGATCAAACACACATTTTACTTTACCAATGTTCTTTAGGATTAGAACTTTGATTGGTTACAGGAATATTAAGAAAAAATGTTTAATACTACAATTGGAACTATTTTTTCTGGCAATTTCAGGCAAAAAAAAAAAAGGCAAATAACACTGACTTCTCTTATTTAAATAAAAATATTATATATAGCTCTTTATTTGTTAACACGAGTTAAAATCAACGTAATTGACAATTGGCATATAAAATGTCAATTTCGTGAAAACATTCAATTTTGTTTTATTTCGTTTGTTTAAAAATATTTTGATATTCATTTTAATGTACTAGTAAAAGTTAATAAAAACATGTCTTTCAATATTTCAATGTCTCTAGTTAATAGTAGTTATAAGATAAACGAAAGCAAGCACCAGACCAAATGTCAAAAGGAACTCTATAGAGTATAAACTATACATTTACTTTAATAAACATAATTTACATCTTTGTACTTTGAAAAGAAGTTTTTTCATCTTGTTCTTGAGTATCTATATTTTTTCATATTTTCGTATGTATATCGCCTGGAATTAAAAAAGTATTTTTTCACACCCCTATTTTTTTACATCTACAGTCCAATTTTCATAGAAAAGGCCTTTCAGAAATACATTATTTTCTGTCAAAACTATTTACATTTCACATCATCATCATCACCATCATCACCACCACCACCACCACCACCACCACCACCACCACCACCATCACCATCATTATTATTATTATTATTATTATTTATTTATTATTATTTATTATGTATTCATTATTTTATTTATTTATTATTATTATTTATTATGTATTAATTATTTTATTTATTATTATTTATTATGTATTCATTATTTTATTTATTTATTATTATTTATTATGTATTAATTATTTTATTTATTTATTATTATTATTTATTATGTATTAATTATTTTATTTATTTATTATTATTATTTATTATGTATTAATTATTTTATTTATTTATTATTATTTATTATGTATTAATTATTTTATTTATTTATTATTATTTATTAATTATTATATTTATTAATTATTATATTTATTAATTATTATTTATTATGTATTAATTATTTTATTTATTATCATTATTATTATAATATAGATAGTGGTGCCTATTAAAAGTAACAACTTCAGATCACATGACTTGACGTATGAATGTATGAAAGTAAATTTAGTAACTTGTATAGCTATCAGATATGGCCATATGAAAGTTAGACTGTTTATTATATGGCACTTGTTTTGTTTGTTATGTTGATTAGCACTGCAAGTGATAACACAATCTTTAATTGTATGGAATCTTGGATTAATACTGATAGGGAACTAAAAGTTTCAAGTACATACTTAGATAAAGTCACAAAGGTCATTAGATATCTCATGTTGAGAAGAGATTGTCAACTGTTTGGCTTTTGCACGGTTGCATAATACATTGAAATCATGAGTCGACAATTCTGCCACTCATGTACACCAGAAGGACAAGTTATTTCTAGATTTGGGGCAAATCCAACTTTTCATTTTACTCACAAATCCTGAATCGAATTGGAATCTTAGGAAAAACTGTTGAACGTTAGAGGAAATAGAAAGATTCACTCTAACAGTCGTACATATAATTAAGTGTTAAAGCAATGGTCTGGGGCGTGGTTGTTAAGTTTATCCTGTAACTATGTTGGGAATAAACACCAATAAGGAGTATCAAGAGGTCTTTAGCAAAAATGGAATAAACAACATTTCACATGGAGTAACATTTCAAAGGCTTGTTAAGAATAGCTCACAAATAAATAATAATTACTTTGTAGTTGTCTAGTTGTAATTATGGAAGCAGGAAAGAAATGAACACAATATGACTTTACAATGAACACACACTACACTGCTGACGCTGGACTGGACTGGACTGGACTGCTCAATCCCCTGACCTAGGTTTCATTTAATTGGAACTCATCAGGAGGGAGTGTGAAATGTGTAACACAACTTCCTAAAAAAGGAAATAAAAAAACACAAAAGGGATGGGATAGAAAGAAAATTAATAAAGCACTTAGATAGGAACATGTAAAAGGAATAAATACCATAAAGTTTTAACTCAGGAAAAGAGAATAAGGTTGTTCTTAAAAGAGATATGTCATATTAGTTTTATAATTTTTTTTTAAATATCTTAATGCTTTGTTTACAGACCTTAGGGAGTTAGACCATAAAATCTAATTAGGGGTGTGTGAAGTCTACTTTTTCAATTCAAAGTGGTCTCGAGTCGAATACATGAAATATTATTGAAGTTCACATATTTGCTTTACACTTGAAAAAAATATTATATTGGGATAATTTATAAAACTTTATAAACTAAAATTACTTGGAAAATGTTTTATTTCACAATTTTTTGTAATATTTCATATTACTCTGACAAATCAAGTTACTATCACAACATGCAATTCAATTTCTTCAATTTTTTTCTAATATAAATATTAATTTGTAATGTACAAAACAGCTTAGAATGGCAATAATTGAACATAAATCGAGTATTTTACATGTCACTATTTTTACTGGCAAAGCTTAAAAGCCAGAATTTGTTTTGAAACTAAGTCGAAGCTGATGTTTGTTTCGATGTCAAGTCGAAGTTTTGAAGCTTCACACGCCCCCAAATCTAATTATCTCTCTTAATACATCTTTTAATCTATTTAAATAATATTCTGTGTTATGAGATAAAGTCTGGCCAAGGTGTCCTTTTACAAACTTATTAAATTTAATGCTATTAAATTTAAGGTGGTTTACTAACAAGGTTAATTTAAAGAAAGTGATGGGTGGTGTTATACAGTAGGACAGTAATTGTTTGTTTCCTGCAGATCGTAACTTGCGAGTGTACGACACTGAACACGGCAAGTTTGACCTATTGAAAGTGATCCAAGCCCGAGATGTGGGTTGGAGTATATTGGACACAGCCATCAGTCCTGATGGAAACTACGTGGTCTACTCAAGTTGGTCAGAATGCTGTAAGTTTTACATGCACGCCAGTAATTGTACTCTCTGTTACTGTGGTGAAGTTGTTTTATCACAAAGTGTGACCACTTAATTAATAGGCCTGTCAGCCCTGGAGTATTCCACTCTTGTTAAACTTGATTGTGCAACCCACAGGAACATAATATATATAAGTTTGAACAGTAATGGTATATTTGTAATAACTTTTATTTATTTTTTATATTACTATTCTCATTTTGGGAAGATTTTGAATAGATGTGTAACTTACAGTTAATGTCATCTGAGAGCAAGCATTGTTTATTCACATTTTTGGGAGATTTTAAATAAATGTGTAACTTTCAATTAATGTAATCTGAGAGAAAGCATTGTTTATTCACATTTTTGGGGGATTTTAAATAAATGTGTAACTTTCAGTTAATGTAATCTGAGAGAAAGAATTGTTTATTCACAGAGTTTAAACCCTCCTCAATAATATTTGTCACACTTATTATAAAATAGTTCACTTTAATGAAAGAGTGCTTTCCACAAATGTCCTAATTTTGGAGAACAGGTCATAGTTCGTGTGAAGCAAGGACATATTAAATCACTGAGCGAGTTGTTGGTTGGTGTTCCTACCAAAGTGAAGTTTTTGGACTTCCTGTCTCTTCCCACAGTACATCTGTGCCGTGTCCACGGGGACAATGATCTCCAAGACGCTCTGTCCTTGTGCCCTGATGAGCGACGGTTCTGCATCTTCTCGCTAACTTTCTCGTCTGATGGTCGTGAGATACTGGGCGGAGCTAACGATGGTCACTTGTACGTGTATGACAGGGAGTGTAACCAGAGGGCACTTAGGGTGAGTTGCGGGACCTTAGGAACAACCCTCCAAAATAAAACCTGTGTAGAGGTTCATTCAGGCATTTTTCACTTTGAGTTTGAAAAAAAACATCAACTTAGATTTAAAAAATATTAAGATTAAAAATGTCATAAAATAAAAGGTTTTCCAGTAAAATATTTCCTCTTTTTGTGTTCCTATCTCAGTGGGCCTTGCCAGCCTTTAAGGAATATTGCATTCCACTTTGCGTCAGCTTTATTCTTTGTTCATTGTAGATTGAAGGCCATGATGATGACGTCAACACAGTAGCGTTTGCTGATGAGACGTCACAGATCTTCTACAGTGGCGGAGACGATGGTTTGTGCAAGGTCAGTTGTTGCGGAAGTCTCAATTGCGTAGAGTCCTGGCATCTCTACATGACTAGAGAAGCAACAATAAAAATATACAAAAGGAGAAAATAACTAACAGTGAAAGTAGAACTGGAACTGTTTGAATCTCTCAAATCCTTGAGGATATTCGAGATTAGAGGAGTTGAGAGAATATTGACCTTTAGGTGTTTCCTATAAATGTAGTGTCAAGGAATCAATATAAAACTGTGACAGTTGGGAGGGTTTGTATCTTTAACCTTGCATACAAAATACTGGGGAAATACAGATTCTGTGGGTCTGGAAAAGCCCGGGAGTTTTGGGAGCTACACATTGTATTCACACGGTGTTAATGTGCACAGGTGTGGGACCGCAGGACGCTTTGCGAGTCCAATGCCAAGCCAGTAGGTATCTTGGCGGGCCACATGGATGGAGTGACTCACATTGACTCCAGGGGGGATGGGCGTCACCTTCTCTCCAACAGCAAGGACCAGTCCATCAAACTGTGGGACATCCGGGTGTTCTCTGGGGTGCAGGCCCAGCACAACACCAAGAAGTCCTGCGCTGACCAGACCTGGGACTACCGCTGGCAGAAAGTCCCCAAGAAAAGTAAGATTGATGTTCATCATCATTGTAACATCCTTAAATTGAGATAGGTAGAATTCTAAACTTTATTTATTCCAAATCAATCCTTTGGTTAGTTAGTTTTTATGTTCCAATTATTGCCATTCGAGTTCACCACCGTCCAGAAATTGTCGGGTTTTGGTTCGATTATTTACTGCTAGGCTGTGCCACTGGCATTTTTGCAGTAGAGAGCAAGGTTTAGCAAAGTCCTGACACTCTGAGAAATAAAAACTCTGCAGACTGTTCGCTTTGGATGGACCCTTTGTCACCATTTTAACTGGATAGTAACATTTAATTCTATAACCTAAAGGATTTAGTAAATATTTCATTACATTACATTCATTAACTTTTATGATAAAAAATGTATCATTCAGAACTCAATGCATTTTTTTATAGATTTGGCTGAAGTTAATATTGGTGTTTTAATAAATGTGTTTATAGTTAAAATAAGTGTTTCTATTTAATCTCATATTTATGGTTAATATCACTGTTTTAAAATTAGTGTGCATAGTTGATAACAGTGTTTCAATATAGGTGTTTATATTTACTATTGTTGTTAATGGTTAATATCAGTGTTTTAATATGTGTTTTAGTCAACATTGGTATTTATAGTTAATAAGAGTGGGAAGACACCAGAAGAATATGAAGATAGTGTGGAGATACTGAGGGCAGCGGTAGTAGTGGGATTGCGGTGGATGTACTGAGTAATGAAGATAGTGTGGAGATACTGAGGGCAGCGGTAGTAGTG
>CABFWO010004804.1:0-28921 GCA_902155825.1 Timema genevievae
CTGTATAACACACTTTATAATATAATATCTTCTTATTCTCTCTCTCTCTCTCTCACACTCTCTACCCTCACATACATTCTTTATCACACAACTTCTCTCACATTATTATCTTTATTATATTCTCTCTCTTAATCTTTATCTAAAATGCTCTCTCTCTCAAACTCTCGCTCACTATCTCTAAAACGCTCTCTCTCTCGAACGTTATATCTTTTAAACACTCTCTCTCTCTCAAACTCCCTCTCTCTCTCAAACTCCCTCTCTCTCAAATTCTTTCTCTCTCAAACTCTTTATCTTTCAAACACCCTGATTAAAACTTTCTGACTCAAATTCTTTTTCAATCTCCTTATCTCAAACTCTCTCTCAATCTCACTCTGTCACTCTGACTGTCTCACTATGACTCTCTCAATCTCACTCTCTCTATCTCAAGCTATCTATATTTCAAACTTACTTTTTCTCAAACCCACTCTCCTTTTCAAACCCCCTCTCCGTCTCAAACCCACTCTCACTCTCTCAAACTCACTTTCTCAATTTATATCTCTAACTCTTTCTCTCAACATTCTCTCTTAAATTCTCTAGCTAACTCTCTCTCTCAATCTAATTTTCTCTCTCTTTCACACAATATATCTCCCAAATTTTTACACTCTCTCTTTCTCACCCACACACACACTCTCTCTCACACACAATCTCTCTCACTTTCTCTCACACAATCTCTCTCCGTACATACACATTCTTTTTATCTTCTCCCAGTATTTCTTTCTATAACACGTATACATACTTTCACTATTAATCGCTCACTCACTCGGTCTCTCTCAATGGCTCATTCTCAGTCTCTTACACTCACTTTCTCACACTCACACTCACACTCACACTCACACTCAACCACACACTTACACAATCACACACTTACACAATCACACACTTAAACACTTACACTCTCATTTTCACTATCACATTTTATCACTCTCTCTATCATACATCCAGTGCTCGAATTGGGAAAGTCTAACAACCGGAATGGTAACAACTAACAACCAATAATTCCTTAATCTATTTTACAGCATAAAACTATTACATTGGTAGAACCTATTGCATTGTCTATACACACGTAAATAAGTTACATGCTAAGCCATTCCAGTTTAAATGAATTTCAGTGAAACGAATATCACATTTACGTTTACTATACTAATCTAATTCATTGCTAATTACAATTAATTAATATTGATTTATACTGAAACAAAAAATACACTGCCACCATAAAACAATATCCAATATTTAACTATTTAGGGAGGCACTAGTCTAAAACCATATAATATTCATTAGTAATTAAAATCATTTATAATCAAATTCAAAATTGATTATTTTCAGCATGAAAATTAAAAATTACATCTTGTTGACATTAAAATATAAACATTACATTGTTGTGTCTCATTTTTTCATCCTTATAAAAAATAAGACACTTGAAACATCGAAACATGTTAAGGATACCTATCGTTTGTGGGGAAAATACTAGACTGAAATTAATTGAATCCCAATAAAGAAATATGCATTCTAAAACATTCCCCAATCTCAATAAGTAAAAAAGAGTTTCATCCTACAAAGTGTTGCTACAGAAGAGGCAAAATATGGCACCAGAAAATTTGAAAAATTCTTTGATTTACATTGCTATGAAATATTGTGAGAGTGTTAAGAATTATTATTACGTTTTTATCCATATGAAAATTTTATTTTAATGTAAAATGTTTTGAAACAAACACGGCTCATTAAATTAGCAGAAACAACAAAATATTCTATTCTTTAATATAAATCCCTTTCTCATAATTATCATCATCCTCATCATCATCATCAACAACAACTTTTTCAAGCCCGTGGCCGGGTCAATTTAGTAAAATACTTCCATTTTACTCTATTCGTCACCACTCTTCCTCTTTGATTGCATCCATTTTTCTCCTCGCACTTGAAAAATTTCTGTTATCTGCTCCTCCCATCTATTTCTTTACCTCCCGTGCGGTCCCTTTCCTACATACTTCATTTCTAACATTTTATTTTTCCATCCTCATTACATGCCCATATCATCTCAGTCTTACTTCCTCTACTATCCCATGTACTCCCTGTACTCCTACTCTTACCCAGATAACTTTATTCCTAATCTTATTTCTCCTCGTGACACCTCAAGTATGAGTTTGTTTCGGTCATTGTCTTACTAAGTCTGTCGTGGTAAAGCCCTTTCTATTACGTGCAAATTTAATATATTCAAGTATTATTTCGGACCACACCAGGACAGTATTTTTTTTTTCAAACAAATATTGGCAGTATTACCTGCGTTGTGGAATTTTGTATGTAATTTTATATTTAAGAAATCACATATTGGGACTTTAATTTGTATGTTAATTATGACTATACTGATTAGGCAGTGGTTCATCTGTACAATCATTCTTTGTTTACCTCACCATGGAAACCATGATTTGTAAATAGCTGTATATTAGTAAATAAAATATTTGTCTTTGTTTAAAAATACGATCGGCTCAATCGTTACTTAAGTGGTTTGGTGCAACGTATAGATACAAATCTGGGAGAAGGGTCATTTTAAAGTTCTTATCGGGGCGTGAAGGGGGAAAATATACGTTTTTATTCAAATTACCCACCGAAAACTAAATATATAAGTAGAGTTGATAGCCTTCGACGAGTAAACTTTTAGCTAAAAAGTGAGTGAGGTCTTATTATATAAATCCTTTCCTAATAAAAAGTTTAAAATACATTTTAGTGTAATAATCTGCAGCCATCACTGCAACGACCCACTAATATATTATAAAATCATTACTTTCCGAGCTATAGACAAATATTTTTTTTAAAAAAAAAGTGAAATCTTTCGAAAATGGGAAGTGGAAAGTCACATAACAAATAAATGTTTCTGTAACGATGTTTATTATTTTGTCTGCTCTTATGGTGAAATGCGATGTTCTTTTTTTCCCATTATGTTTCTATAACAATGTATATTATTTAGTTTCACATATCTTATGAGTTATAAATATAATTTAGGTTAAGTTTGTGCGATGCATTGTATTTTTATGAAATGCGATTCTTTGTATTTTCTTTAAATTCAAACGTTTAGTTTGTTTTTACTATCTCGTAGACAGGTACATCTTTCATACAAATGTTATTCGAGTTCTAACAACTTTATTCAACACTTTCAGTTCTCAAGATGATGCATAGCATAGAAACTAGTCGAAGCGCTGGCAGATTAAAAAAAAACCTTCAGAAAACCCCAAAGGAGAAAGGTAACTAAATTACAATAATACAGAATTCACATTATCAATATCATTTATCACTCTCCCATCATAAAAATACATCCAGTATCAAGATAACCTCACACACTGAATGTTACGTAACATAACCAATATACATTTTCAGAAAACAGCGCGCAGAATTTCTTAGTTAGTTTTTAAAGTATAGAGTATTTATGTTTTAACCTTCATTTGATATCAAGAGCTTGTTTTACTTTCTTGTTATATTTTGTACCACTCACATTTGAATTGCAAATATACTATCTTGCTCATATTTATAGCAAGCATTGTATTGATTAATTATTATATTCATTCTTTAACTTATTTGACTGTTTCACGCAGATCGATACAGTTTACAAAGCTACAAGATACAGTAGACTCATTTCGGTGAAATCTACTTTTTATTATCAAAAGAAAAAAACATCCGATGGCTACAACCCGTAATCAAGTCATACCGACCGAGTGGCCGCCTTCTGTTGACGAAGATAGTGCCAAATTTTTCGGATAGAGGGTGTCGTGTGGTCAGCACAACGAGCCCCCCCAGCCGTTAATCTTACTTTTCTATACCGGAGATGCTACTTATTATTTAAAATAGCCCCCTCATTTGTCCTTCACCAGGCTGAGTTTGACCTCGTACCAGACCCACTGCTTCACAGAAAAATCTGGAAGCTTCGTGGATTGAACACTGGGCCTCTATCAAAATGTACACTCTTCTTAGGCAATAATATGTAAGTGCATTCGTTAGCGTGTGATGGTTTCCCCCTCGGGGACACTTAAGGTCACACACATTAGTATGATAGCAGGCAAGCGGCTGATTACAGAGACATCCCTCGGGAGAATTGTGAACCCCAAGAACAGTTCGTGTCTCTCACTGAAATGAGAGTAATCACAGAACGCAGGGTATTTCCACGGCTTATTAAAAAAACTGTAATTGCTTGTTAGGGGCATTAGTGAAAGATGTTAAGGTCATTCGACCGTTAAAAATGTATCGCACAATTTTAACAAGTTTTGTAAGCTATATATAAATATTGATACAATTATTTCAAATCATCACATTTCACAAGTTATGAGGGGTCAAATTTACTATTTTATGCTTTTTGTGTACTTGTCTAGGAAATTTATGATGTACTAAGGAACTAATTGCAACAGAAATTAACCCAACGGTTCCAAAACGGTAAGAGTGTGAGGAGTACAATTTTGAAGTATCTAACTTTCTCTGACCTGTAGGTTCACCACCTTTTTGAAAAAGTTGCGCCAAAATAGAACTTGCATTAAAATAATAGTTAATACCTTGAAATCTGTGTGTTGTAAGCGAAAATTGAATAAGAGTAAATTTAAAGGTCATAAAATTTCCTCTAAGATTATATTTATTTCATGGATCTACAATGAGTAGTTCTTAAACTACAGTTCTTCAAGTATTTCTAAAAAAAATTTACTTTTCGTAAAACTTGTTTTTTGACATAAATGAGCATGAATATCAATTAAACGGTGAATTTGAATGAAAAAACGACGACACAAAAGTTTTAGGGCGTACAATTTCCTGTAATTTTTTTTTATTTCATGGAGATATCATAGATAATTTTTGATCCACAGAGCTGATTAGGCTATTTATTAATTTTTACAAGGATTTCGTGAATGCTGACTTAGACTGAAATATGCACGAAAAATAATTTTAAAATAATCTTTGAATTTTCATAATAAAAATGAACCACTCTACTAAATTAAACCCTTATTTTAATATACAGTTCAAATGGTGTATTATCTTTACAGTCTAAATGACTATATAGGAGTAGAACAACGTTAAGCTAACACAGCAAATGACTAACAATGAATGATAACTTAATAACTTAATTCATTAATTGTGTATACATTTTTTTCATCTAAACTTTGTTTCTTAAAGCTAAAAGTCTTATCCCTCAGTCTGAAATAAATCTGTAACAATATCGTCGTTGAAGTTTGGCTTCTCTGAATTAACGAAGCTAGTCCCATAACATTATCTACATACTGCGGTGCATAGTAGTCCTTGTTTCTTTCAGGAGCACATCATTGTATTGCGCCGACTTGATTTACATCCACACCGTATTAAATTTAAGAGGTTTTGACTGGAGGCTTTGATAATTTGATAGGAGAAAGTGTATAGCTTTTCTTTTCTCATCCCCATTGCAAGGGATACATTTTAATCCCAAATCAAGCTTGAACCGGGTGGTACACCTTCTTGCTGTTAAATGAGCAAGAGTCAGAGGCTTGAGGTAGAGATTCTGGTTTCACGTGGCCGACTCATTCATCTTACTTGTCAATAATCTAACCCTCAGCTGATTTAGTGTTTCTCCTGGTTTAGCGCCATAGATTTTTGGTATCACCCGCACCCAGCTTCTACAACATCTTGTTTGATTTTGTTTGGCGTGCTGTAATGTAGATGCTTCGTGGTGATTGTCTTCAGCAGTTAGCACGTTGAGAGATTCAACCTTACTTATAGAAAATAACCTCGATGTGGTGTCGCATCCAAGAAGAGCATGTGCAAACAGTTTGTGTGAAGTACTATTTTTCCTCAGCTTTTCTCTTAAGTATGTGATTTCGTACTTGAAGTGGCCTTTTTTTGCGTTCATCTTCGGTTCCGGGCAAAGGAAGATATCATGTGGAGCATTTTTGGAATGATGCAGTAGAATAATTAGTAGATCAGTGCCATCACTAACAAATACTGTTGTTACTTCACTTACTGACTTCACAGCTTCCTGAATAATCAAGAGGTCAACATCCCCTGTCGCCTAGGAAACTTTGCATCAAATTTTAATAGCATTTCGGACAGGTATGTGATTAAATGTTCCTTGTTTTTAGAGTTGCAAAGAAAATCTTCTTTCCTTAATACAATAGTAGTTTATGGTTGAAACAGTACATTTAGACCATATTTGCATTTTTGACGTCACAAATAATTGTGTACCTTTGTTGACAGCTTCTCCCTGTAGCCATAAAAAAACCACCGAAGGCTTTCCATACTTTTTCTGCACGTAACTCAAATACATAATAGAAACTTCATGAAATGTGGAATTCTTTCCCCAAGGTATCCGTTGAAGTAATGCGCCGCCATCCATAATAAAATATACTCAAAAATTTGGAATGTATGCACTGTTGGACATTTTCTGTGTATGTTTTGCAAGTAGAGACTTTGGATCTTCTCTCATTAGTCCTGAAGAATCAAACGGAGCAGCTGAAAAAAAATGGAAAGTTGATACGATAATGTATCATTCAAATAATTTAGGTTTGTTTGAGCAGACACAAGACTTCGTTGAAACAATAACTCTGTGTCGATGTGGAACAACTCACCTTCTCAATGGACTGAGTGTTTTGAATCTAAAGTTTTCACTTGTTAGCTTCTTTTAAAAGAATAATCAGTAACAGAGTGCCCTATCATGCTATATCCATAAAATAAAAAGCATCTTACAGGAAATTGTACCTTCTAAAATATTTGTGTTATTAATTTTTTTCCCCAATAAAATGCACCGTTTATTTGATATTAATGCTCATTTATGTCAAAAAAAAGTTTTACAAAATGCTGAAATGTTTTAGAAATAAATTAAGCTCAGTAGTTGGAGAACTACCCATTGTAGATCCATGAAATAAATATAATCTTAGAGGAAATATCATGACCTTTAAATTTAATACTATTCAATTTTCGCTTACAGTGCACATATTTAAAGTGTGCCGATATTACGTCATCCGACGACCAGTGTTCCCGTAAACCTCCGCGAGAGCACCTGGCCGGCTCGCGGAGGGTTTTATCCCGTGGGAAGAAGTAGTTCGCGTGGTTGGCGAGGGGATCTAACATGGTGTATAGATAGTCAGTGTGGTTTTGTGAAGTAAAGAGGGTGGACCAACGTCCCTCATGAACTGGTAGGACGGTTTGAAAAAAAGTGTTGTACAACAAAAAATGTAAAGGTACTCAGCAACTGTGTAATATAGTGGAATAAAATAATGCCTTACAACATTTAGTTTGTACAGAAGGTATTAATTATTATTTCAATGAATGTGTGATTTGGGCGCCATTTAAAAAAATGGCGGTGAGCCTATAGGTCAGACAATGGTAGATACTTCAGAATCATATTCCTCATACGTGTTCTGTCTAGGAACTGTTGTGTTCATTTCTGTTGCAATTAGTTCCTCAGATGGCCATATTTTTTGATACATTTCCAATACTATACTATTGTTAAGATAAAGTAATCGATGTATGGGGTTGAAATTTAGTATAACTAGACATTAATATGAGATGTACACAATGAAATATTTATAACATTAATAATATTAATGAAAATATCAATATTTCATTGTGTACACCTCACATACGTGTCTAATTATACTAAATTTTAAACCTATACATAAACTACTTTACCATAGCAATGGTACAAGAAATGTATAAAAAAGTAAGTTGACCCTTTATAGCAATGAACTATAATGAACTAAAACTATTTGAAATCACTGAATCACTATTTATAGCTTATTATTAACTATACACTTGTTAAAATTGTGCGATAAAATGATCACTGTCCAAAGAACTTAAGGTGGGGTGGAAGGGATCTAAGGGCGTTAAGAGAAAGTGTGCTAGCATTGGTCTGGATAGAGAATGGAAAACCACATCAGAAATAAACCCTTCCCCTCATTCACCCAAACCTGATGATAAGTGTCAAACTGATAAATAGCGTTGTTTAGAAACGAGTGTGAATTATAATTTTTGTTTTGTTTCCGAAGAATCGCTCTTGAACCAGGGCCCAATCAAATAAAAAGAAATGTTTGTTTTTTTATTCACTAACATTCCGAAAATTTTATATATTCTATCTTTCTTGTAAATTTTTGTCCCTATTTCCCATTTAAATCACTTTGTAAGATCTAACTTGTGAAAATAATTTTCTTTTTGTGCGTTGGGTCACTTATATCCCAACGGGATTATGTACTGCCAACTTGAAATAATAAAATTTGCCAATTTTATGTTTATTGAGTCGGGTCAAAGGGAGTAAAACTATATTATGGGTAGTTTAGAGTGTGTGAACTAGGAATTAGTTTTCATCCTCCATTTATTTTATTCGTCCTCTATAATACAAACACAAGTCATGAAGGGCTTAAATAATCAAATCTAAGGAAACATGATTAAGAGGAAGAGATACACCAGTATAAGATCTGTACTCTGTCCATAACTTACCTCATTTAATTATTTAAATATAATTAATGTATTTTATACTATATTTAGATTAAAACATGTTAAGGTTTTTCAATGAAATCTCTCCCTCAAGGTTTGAAAAATAAATGTAATTTAAATTTAGAAGCCTACACTAAACTAGGGATTGATAATGATGAGCTACATACCCTGTACTTATCACAAGCCATTGTTAGGATAATTAAATCTAGTAGATTACGGTAGGCAGGACACGCAGCGCGTTTGGAAGAATCTAGAAACATGACCAATGGGAAGAGACCATTGGTAAGACCTGGCGCAGATGGGAGGATGGCATTATTATGGACCTGAAAGAGATAGGATGTAATGAGGAGGACTGGATATAACTAGCTCAAGATAGAGATAGGGTGTAATGAGGTGGACTGGGTAGAATTAGCTAAAGATAGGGATATGGTGTAATTAGGTGGACTCTAGAATTAGCTAAAGATAGGGATATGGTGTAATGAGGAGGACTGGATATAACTAGCTCAAGATAGAGATAGGGTGTAATGAGGTTGACTGGGTAGAATTAGCTAAATATAGGGATAGGGTGTAATGAGGTGGACTGGGTAGAATTAGCTAAAGATAGTATAGGATATAATGAGGAGGACTGGATAGAATTAGCTAAATATAAGGATAGGGTGTAATGAGGTGGACTGGGTAGAATCAGCTAAAGATAGTATAGGATATAATGAGGAGGACTGGATAGAATTAGCTAAATATAAGGATAGGGTGTAAAGATAGGGATAGGATGTAATGAGGCGGACTCGATGAACTATCTCAAGATAGGAATAAATGGCTTACTTTTGTAAGTGTGTTAGTGAACTTTCGAGTCTCTAATTCCATAGAATTAGTAATCCGACACTGGAGTGAAATCATGGAGGATATTGGATTGGGTGGTTCAGTTATAAATAGTTATTGTTTTGTGTCAAAAAAAGATAAAAAGTGGGGTAGTAACAACGTATTTATTAGAACACTATATCTCACGCCAACTTCCTCGAAAAATTATATAGCAACATGTGAGTTCACCACACACTCACTATATTGCTAAAATTTATGTTTTTTAAAAACTTAGACTACTACTAAAAATGGTAAGAAAATCTAAATACCAAGAGTAGATACGCATCGAAAACGTTGAAACAACTGTTAATAAAGTCACAAATACCACAGAATAGTCTCGTTTTTTTTTCTTTGAAATATATATAATGTTCTAAGCCTGTAGAAAACCAAAAGTTTCGATTTCGAATCAAATCCGAATCTTTGCTTGACTAAACCCGAATCGAATGATTTAAAATTAAATTGTTTCGAATATAGCTCGAGTCGAATATTGTGTAATAAATATTATCAAATTCAAATAGAACATAAGGCTGAATTATGTTTAATCTTTTATTTGAGTCCAATAAAAAGATCAGGCCAATGAACCGTGTTCAAATAATGATTGGATTTTAAATATTATGAGATTCGTATGATTATTATTATGAAGTTAAAACTCATTAAAAAGTTTGACATTTATATTTGAATTTGAACTATTTCCATCTTTAATCTATTTGTAGTTGAGAGTCTTGAATCTGACCCCCCACTCTTTTAAATATTAAGGTTTGAATTTCGAATCGAATGCAAATCGTAACCAGATCCGGATTCGAGATTTCAAAGTTTCGCACAGGTTTAATAATCTTACAGTTTAATGTGTAAACAAATGAAATACTGAAAGTACACATGAACTTTATTTTTTTATCCGCGTTTTAATCCGTGTCGAAAGAATTAGGTGTGTTTTTTGTTTGAACAACCTAGTGTTTTTTTTTATCGTCTCTTCACGCATATGATGGTGCGTTTCCCATTAATTACCCTATTTGCACTCAATACCTTAAATTTAGGTGGTTAATGACACTTGTTGTTTTAAACGTGCCTATAAAAAAAGGGAAATAAATAACATCAGGTCCCTGTTTGGGGCGTCTGAATCTCACGTACGAGTTTAATATCCAGGGGCTCGCCAGTAAATTTATGAAGAGGGATGAGGTAACATGATACTGCTACCTCCAATCATAATTAATATGTACGTCGTTTATTCAACCTTCGGTAGCATATTTTGTGTTAGGTGACACCCTATTAGCGAAAAGGCCTTCGTAGTCACTTCGTCTTGTAGGTAACAACGTATTTAACAAAATAATAAAAAGCTATAAGATATACTTTTATTAGAATATTAGGACATGAGGGCTCATTATACCATACGACTAACTTAACTTGTGATAGTATGATGTTTAATATTACATTCAACCTTAAGGGTAAATGATATATTGTCAATCAGATATTGCGTTTACGTTAATTATTGATGTTACCTTTAACAGTACACGAGTTTGAAGTTTACTGCAATGAACTCAAAACTATTTTTTATAACCCTATACATATGTAGACTTGTAAAAATAGTTTAGAAATTGAAGTTTTCCACTCTGAAAGGTCCCAAAAATCAACAGAATATTTTGGCTGAACATTATAGGACCTAAATGCCCGGTAAACGAAAGGTAACTAGTGAATGGGCGTAGAATGAATCTTTGCTAATCGAATTATATAATTAAATAGAGAGAATTCCATAAAAATTGTATTTGCTTTGTATTTTTCTTCTCCCCTGTTTCTACTGCAGGACAGAGCCATCCAGTAACGCACTGAAATCACTTTAAGGGGTCCATTCACGAGGCGATATGCGAAGCAATCTGTTTGGCAATGTGATTGCTCTGAAATTGCCGGTGGATTGGTGTCTTCCATTAACGAGGCGACTATACAAGCAATTTAGCCGTCAACCGAGATTTTCCTCCATCTTGTTTCCATCAGTTCAAGGTCAACTTTTGTGACGTGTGGACATATACTATCAATAAGTGCAGTTTCGTACCCTATTATTGTAAGGCAGTACGATATACTCCACTAAGTTTTTTTTTTAAATAATGGCTTTAGAAATTCTTTTCAAATGTCCCGTTCCTCGTTTCTTAACTTCTCTCTTTCCTCAACAACATTATCAGCTATATTTTATTATAGAAAAATAAACAAGACTCACTGTCAAAAAATAAAGCCGAAATACTAGGAAATTCACTTAACTATTATAACAAACTTTCGCTCAACGACCTACTGTAGGGGAAAACAACAAGTGCAGACCGAGACGCAAAGAAAAACAGGTGCTATGCGCATGCGCACATTTATAAGGTTGGAAATCCGGTCGCAATTCGCCCATTCACGCTGCAACCACTGTGCAATCTGCTTCAGATTGCTGGAGAGGGCATTCGAATTGACGGTCCAGACCATCAACCAAAATATTTCTCAGGCAATCTGCCTACAACCTGATGGCCTTTGCCCACTGACGAGGCAATATTTGGACAATTTGGTCGAAAGCGATGAGATTGACAACCAGATTGCTTCAAGATTGCATCGTGAATGTGTCCCTTAAGGAGCCCACTCATCTCACGATCAGTGGCGTAACAATCAGCCGCGTCCAGACTAGAACAGAACAACGAACACGAACATCCTTTGATGCGACGGGCAAAAACCGACAACTGGTGGATCGGTGTCGAACAGAACAACGAACACATTTTGTTACAATGTTCTGTTCGGAAAACCGTCCACACTTGTCGCGAACATGTTCGTGTTCGTGGTATTGTTCGTTGTTCTGTTCAAGTCTGGACGGGGCTCAACACCTTAATAAATGCTATTAGAATTAATTAATAGTCCTAAATAATTACTAATTTAGTAATCACACCTTATAATTACTGTTCTAGCCTCGGCTTTTTGTTTGGAGCGTTGCCAGTCAGTCAGCCTGACTGCATGAAGATAAAACATATTCTGCACTATTAAAACTGAATGAAATAATTGAAATAATGCTATAGATTAAATATAATTTACATCACTTTATAATAAACATATTCAACTATCTAAATTGTCAATAATCAGGACATAAGTTATTTGATTACAATTATTCCCACCAAATTTATAGTAATTTAAATTCCCTTTAGTGGGCCCCCTTATACTATCGGGCCTCCCCCGCATTGTAGGCCCTGCGGGTCCCGGTGTTACTCCACTGCTCACAATTAACCGGGGTATTAGAAACAAGATTACGTTTAAACCAGAAAATATACCTAAATTAATGTGCTTTGTATTCTTCATTTGACAACAGCGAGACTGGAGAGAAGTTAAAAAAGTGTTTTTTTGTCATTTTAAAATAATTATTTTTCGGTTTTGTCCGTATTTAAATCTTTTTTGATAAAACTCTTTCACTGGTGGCCGCATGGTCTAACCATAAGGCATCACTCTCGAAATAGACTGAACTGCCTATGACGAAGAGATTGGGGTTCGAATCTCAGTTGAGTGTACTCAGTTTGGTTTTTCCTAAGTGGTTTCCACTCTTCCTTCAAGCAAGTTTGGGTGCACTTAATTTAAATTCAATCTTCCTCATCTCTAACACATTAGTGTAATTAATACATACGCTTATAATATGAACGAGTAGTAAGATGCAGTGCTAAAAAAAAGCACCATCGAGGACCTAATCAGGTTCCTCTACATTTTTTGTAGTGTGCTACTTTAACCACTTAGCTATCGGAATGAGCCAATTAAGGACCTGGAAAAACTATATGTATATTTTATACAAATGTGTAGCTTTAGTGGTTGGAGGACTACTTTTATGGGCGGTATAACAGTGTCATATTTCTTTTATAAAAAAAAGTATTCTATAAAATATAGGTAATTATGAGAGATTTTACACCAACTTTGATAAAATGTGTGTTATTATATTACATTATGTTAGTTTCTAAGTTTGGACAGTGTAAGTAATTACAAAAATGACTTCAATCATCTCATACATATTTACCAATGGACCATGAAACTTTTAAAAATTTGGCCACCAAAATTGTTCCACTAAATTAAAGGGAAAAACACTCTTATGCGATAACCCAAGTCTAGAGTTTGTGTTAATATAAAACATATTCTTTGATACCATACAGTGATATTTTTAACTGCTTCGCATTTTCAGGTCAATAGTTCAGATCTTGCAATTTTGTTTAATAAAAGTCTACATCATTTTATTGTACTGTACATGTTTTATTAGAGATTAGTTGAAGTACCCGGCGGCGTTGCCCAGGAGGAATGTGTTTAGTTTAATTACTCTACGTGGAAGGTAGCCTTAAAGTTAGTGCCTTTAAGGTGGGTGTGTAGATGACGCGAGAAAAGGTCAGAGTTTTTCTAGTTTTTATAGCAAAACACTTTTTTTGGCAAAAAAAAAATTGCTCCGGTAGCAGCGTTTAGTTTAATTCTATTCGCATAGTGACATCAACAGTTGTTGAATATCTGACATGAGTATAGCGGTATTAGATGAGAAACTTTTTAAATGAAGAGAAAAAATTGTCATTAAATTTCAGAATATCCTTGACAGATATTCAACAAATGTTGATGTCCCCTTGTGAAGAAAATTAAAATCTATGTTTCTACTGGAGAAATATATTTAATTTATTTTGGCCAAAAAATGTTTTTTTTAATAAAAACTGCAAAATCATTGGTTTTTTATCGCGTCCCCTTACACTTCACCTTCAGACCTGCGTTTCTCTGGGTCCGACCAGGTTTTTAATTAATTATTTTTTTAATCAATTGAAAAATTCCGGATTCAAGGTACACATGTTCGTGCACATGGGCTACTGATTTTTAAAATGTCAGACATCTGCTTGGAGTAAATATCGCGCAGTGCTGATCACAGACAAACAAACTTTCTCTTCATGTTAGTAATATAGATTTGTAAAATAAACTATTTAAAAAAGTCTTTGATGGATCGTCAAAGATACATCATCTTTATTTTACCAAATATGTTTTACAAAATATATATGATAAAGTGTTCTTGCTAAGCTGCACGACTAAGATTAATTATATCGGAACCGGCTTCGGTGTCCGCTTGATCTAACGCGCTACTCTTGCAATAGGATAGACGGTCGATGACGGGGGATCGAGGTTCGAATCTCTGTCGGGTGTGCTGAGGGTGGTTTCTCTAAATTTGCTCACCATTCTCCTTCCACGCAAATGCGGACACATTTCCTCTTAATATAACTTTCCTAATCCCTAATCCATTAGTGTAATTAGTATATAAGCGTACAACCCGAACGGGTAGTAAGACGTGGTGCTAAAAAAATAATTGGAACGTGGTAAACAAAATAATAGTAAATATTTCTTACAGGTTGTTACAAAAATAACCTCATGATATTTTGGAATATTCATTCCAAATATCATAAATATTATGCGGGAATATTTTAATCCAGAGGGGGTCAACATATTTTTCAATGTACCCACAGGTGTGGTAAATGAGAAATTAAATTCGCCACACCATGTAAAAACTGAGAAACTATGTTGCTCAATCGAACATTTAAAACTGTTTGAACAATTTGTTAAGAACTTCTTCACTTTGACTATTCGTTTACAACCGCCTCAGAACCAGACGATGAAAACTGTTTAGATGGACAATGTAAGAAAATTCAATTCAAAATTTGACAATCGTTTTGTCTGACTAGTTGCAGAAACATTATCTGAATATCTGAACTCAATGCACACGTGAAATGCTTTCATTGATATGCAGGAAATATCAAGTTACAACCCGAAAACGCTGCCAGGAAAAAGTTTATTTTACTATGAGCGCTGTCAAACTCAAATTCGCCACACGTTTATGGCCACTTCGCCACTTGTGGTAATTGGCAACCCTGTTAACCCCTCCCCCAGCTTTAATCCATCCTGCACCCACCAGTGAAGTGGTAACCAGATCTCCCTTTTTGTTTGGTTTGTGGGTGTCAGTTCGGTCGAAACAGAGCGTACCAAAGAAGCAACTGGTGGCGGGTTGGCAGTTCACCCCGTTTAGTGTGACATCTGCCCGAACACGGTTCTTGACAAGAAGTCTGAGTTACTAATTACATTGAGAAATCGAAAAAAAAAACAAAAAACACTCGTTTGTAGCTTGCTACTCCGTGCCGTGGTCAAGACAGCTAAGGCACGATGCCTCATTAAGTTCCACAACCACCTTTGGGAACTTTAAGAGTTCGTATCCTAGAGGGGTCTAAATTTTGAGTCCTAAGGTGATCCAGAAGTAGAGGAGCTTCGAGTGACTATGAAAGCAAGTGGACTACGATATATTATAAATGCAGGTACGTTAATAGGGACTCTGGAAACAGGTGGGTCCATGAAGGATTCTGGAAGCAGGTGACCTACGAAGGATTCTAAATCCATGCTGATACCATTAACATTAAATGTTTGATTAAGAGCCTAAAAAAACTAAATTTTTTTACTTACCACACGGTAATCACCGGTTGTGAAACAATTCGGGTACATAAATGCTAACGCAAACCTCATACTACGGCCGGAACAGGTCTAAACAGACTCTGCTTCTCGTTTCAACAGGTGGCAATAACATCTCAACAGCAACAACAACAATCCCTAACTTACCTCAAGGAAGCTTAAGCACCTGAAGGGGGTTTGGTCTTTGCTCTATTTTGCTGACGAATGGGAAAGGGGGTCAGAACAATTCTTACTTAAGACAGAGAGAGAGACAGGCAAGGAATGGCGCAGTGACCCAACCACCCCAAATGGACACATAATAATTAAAATGGTTGAGACTGAGACGTGGTTTCAAGGATCTTGGTCATCAGATAAAAAGTAGCTTAGAGTTTTTATAATTATAATAATTAATTTTTTTGTATGATTTCAATTAACTTAAATGTAGATTAAATTTTTTGAATATAATTTCATGGCATTTTAAAAAAATTCCTGTTTAGTACAATAAATTTAAATCAATTTTACAACAGTGTTTATTGTGAATTTTTTCTCATCATTTACACCTTTACGTTAATAACTACCAGCACTTTATAAAATTGCATAAAACATTATGGTTATTCCTGTAAACAAATTAGAAAAAAAGTTGACAAATATAACGTAAGTAAGAGTTGAGATAGGGGTTAGAGGGGTTGGGCGTTTGCTTATATTTGCTTACAAATGGGGAGGGTGGGTACAAAATGTCCAAAAATGTGCCTATTTAATACATGAACGCCTCCTAACCAACAATCTAAATTATTCTGACTGGAGCCCTTATTGGAACTATGGACGTTTTATAACATCAGAATACTAAATATACAATAGATACATATTTTTGGAATTCATATTTCAAAATTAAATAAAGCACTGGTTTAACAATTTTTGACTAAAAAGCGAAAGTGCTTTGATAGTGGCATGATCTAACGCGTAGCTTTCAGAATATGCTGGATTTCTAAAGACAGATGGATTGGGGTTCAAATCCCGGATATGTGTACTGAGGGCCGTTTTTGATCAAAGATTTCCCCGCTCTCCGGGTATATTTATTCTAACTTATACGTTCCTCATCCCTACTCAATTAGCATAGTTAATTTATAATAGTACAACCCGAATGGGTAGTGAGATGCGATAAAAAAAACCACCCAACTCAAATGCGACCATGCCATCTTTCTTTGTTAGACATCAAATATATGGTGTCCTTCCGAACAGTTCAGATTGCGAACATGAGATGTGTGGTATATGGTGAGGAGTGCAGATTGCAGACATGCCATGTTGCCATGCCATCCCACCCCTAATTTAATAATAGGGGCGGCCCACGGGGGCCTAACAGTCATACGTTCTTTCAGCCTTGTTAGTGTTAATTTAACTAAATTACACACACGAGTATTTCTAGGCTAGGTTAGCTTATTTCAGGCTAGGTTAGGTTAGGTTATGCTATGTTAGGTTAGTTTATGTCAAGCTAGTTTAGGTTAGGTTAGGTTAGGAGGAAAGCCCCGGTAGTTGGTGGGTGCTGCCAGTAATCCCTTCCACCCGTGCCACCACCCTCACGTAGGAATTCCCGCGAGCTGCTCTTTTACTTGTTAGCAATCTGGACATTGGGTATTTAGGTGGCCATAACTTTTTGGGTGTGTTCACAATTTGGACGAATTTTGCTCTGTTCACAAACAACCAAATACACAACTCTAAAAAACCAAATTAAAAAAAACCTTACATTTTCCTGACTGGCTATATATTATAATGACCCCTATTCATTGCGTTGTCAAGAACTTATGAATAATTAATTTACCAGAGTAGTTACTACACATTCTCTCTTTACATAGCCATGTTGCCGGTTTCTTCGTAGTATCGATACTGTTGCTCAATTTAACTAATCCTTCATTGTAAAAAAAATAATAAATAATGACCGTTTCTATGAACAGGTGGATAGGGGAATAATTGATTGCTGAACTTGTAGACCCTGGTTTATTCCCGAGTAGTGCTTACAATACTTTAGTACATTCATTGTTTCACCCTATTACTTATTTATAGATCTGGAGCGCATTTATACCTCCCCCCCCAACCCCCCACACGAATGCAGGAGAATTTTATCTAAAAAAAAACCTCCCTTCACTTTATATTAAGCTGTTAATAGCTCGTTTTAAACTTAATAATAATAATAATAATAATAATAATAATAATAAAATATCCACATCGGTGGGCACGTGGACTAAGGCACCAGTCTAGATTGGTCTGGTTTACCGGTGACTGTGAGGTTAGGGTTCAAATCTAGGTCGGGTGTACTGAGATTTTTTTTTTCCTGAATAGTTTCTCACTCTTTTTTTTAGCACCGCGTCTTACTACCCGTTCGGGTTGTACTAATATTTTATCACTTTTGCTACACAAACAAATGCAAGTAGATTTCCTCTAGAATTTAATTTCCCTTATCCCCATTAGTATAGTAAGGTTATTGTGGTAAGAATCTTTTTAAAAATATAAATATATATTTTTTGCGGTCAACGTTGATATCCTGGTGGAAGGCACGGGGGTGTCCCCCCCCCATATTTGTACTTTAAGGTAAAAACCCCTTTAAATTAAATAAAACGGATTAATTTGTTTAAATAGTTTAATTACTTTAAATATTTCAGTAATATCACACGCGAGTTGCGTGCCTTGATTAAATAGATTGACCTTGCTAAATTTATGCTGATAGTAGCGCTGCAAGTGCAAGCTTATTCTGAAAGGTGGAAATGGGTGGTTTTCTATGTCACCTTAAAACAAGGGTTTACAAACCTTTTTAGACTTTTAAATAAAGTGAACTAAATATAAGAATAGACTATGATCAATCTACCTTATAAAATATTTAATTTTAATTTTAAAGCATTTTAATTAGTAAAATTAACTTAAATTAACTACTGATACTTTTAAATAAAGTGAACTAAATATAAGAATAAACTATGATCAATCTAACTTATAAAATATTTAATTTTAATTTTAAAGCATTTTAATTAGTAAAATTAACTTAAATTAGCTACTGATACTTTTAAATAAAGTGAACTAAATATAAGAATAGATTATGATCAATCTACCTTATAAAATATTTAATTTTAATTTTAAAGCATTTTAATTACTAAAATTAACTTAAATTAGCTACTGATACTTTTAAATAAAATGAACTAAATATAAGATTATATCAATCTACCTTATAAAATATTTAATTTTAATTTTAAAGCGTTTTAATTAATAAAATTAACTTAAATTAGCTACTGACAGAAAAAAAAGTTGTAGTCCTCATAGAATTGGTTTTACTAAAAATATTTTGAACATTCAATATTGACAGTTAAGTTTTTTACAAGGATAAACTTATAAAACAAACGGAAAGCATCACGTGTTCTGGCGCCTTTGGCAATGTACACTATTTATATTTGAAAAATTGGTAAGCCTAATTAATGATGCCATTTTGTAGTGTAAAAAACAAATAAAGAATATTATAAAATTTCCTCACAGAACCTGAGAAAGCTGTGATAGAGCACAGTGTGAAAAACGCTGCCTTAAAACATACTTGAGAAACGATAGGTCTCAAATACAATTGATCACGTGATTGTGTCACACATAAAGATGATTGGGCAAGATAAGAATGTATTATATTATTTAAACACGTTTATATGTGCAGTTAATGAAATAGGAGAGTTTTTTTGGTGAAATCAATGCCCACTTAAATAAAGTGTTAATTATGATGCAAATAAATAGCACTTTTGTAAATAGGCCTGTGCCTATATTGTTTAAAAATACTAAACACATTTTTTAAGAAACTGGCTAGACCGATTTTCAGGGCCTGATCTACATCTGTGAGGGCCCCGGGGCTTGAAGATTAGAAGCCCCAACATTATAAACAAGATTTTTACCCCCAACGTTTCAATTTCTTGATTTTTTATTTAAATAAATAACTGTTAAAAGCTCAATGTAAAATATATTATTTAAATAAAGAATTAGTGTCGTTAAAAACACAAACCAATCATTATATATTTAATTTGTTCTTAGAAGGAAAGAACATTTTGTCAAAATTTTGAATTAAAAAAAAACTGTTAGTGAACATTTATAAATAAGTTTGTGGATGAACCTGGATTTGTCCCCCTTAAATCCTATTTTAATCTGAGGTGCAATAAAAATCTTGAATTTATATTAATATTTAGCTTAAGCATAATATTTCGAATAGGAAGTAGTATTCAATAGGTAATATTATATTAAGCTTAATTTATTTTGCATAATTAGTGAGGGCTAAATCAATAATGGGTCCACCCCTTTCTAAAGTTGGAAAGTCAGGCACTTTCATGCATTTTACTATGTTGCTTACCCTGTTTTATAGGAATTGATACTATCTATTAAAAGTGACATATAGCATCATATAACTTTACGTATAAATATATGAAATGGTTTTAGTAACGTTAATAAATGTCAAAATAGTTCTTTCCTATTTAAATTAGACTGTATAAATATGTGGGCAGGTCAAAAGGCTAAGATGCGGTACACGTAAAAAAAGGTTTTCTTAACGTACAGGTATAGAAAACATTAACTAATAATAAAAGCCTACCTTGGTGGTCACATGGTCTAAGGCGTCACTCTTGCAATATATTAGGCTGCCAATTAAGGGGAGATCGTGGCTCAAGTCCTGGTCGGGTGTATTGAGTGTGGTTTCCCTAAATAGTTTTCCATTCTCCCTCCAAGCAAATGTAGGTACACTTGTTCTAAATTAACCTTTTTAACCTCTAGCACATTAGTATAATTATTACAAAAGCGTAAAACCCGAACGGTTAGTAAGACACGGTATTTTTAAAAAATTAAGAAGAGGTGCTAAAAAAACCTTAACTATAAAAAAACAAGAAACAAGTGAAGCGTGTTCTTACCTGAGGCGACAGTGGCGGTCAGTCCACAGACCAGCAGAGCTAGAGCGATCCTGCGTACCATGGCCAGAAGAAAGCGTGAAAGAGAGAGATAGATGGCTACTTTTCAGTCAAGTTTTTACTACGTACGTCGTTACGTCTCGTGCGTGCGTCGAGCGAACGTGCTGTGAAGAGCGGAGACGCGTTGCGCCACGATTTAAAGGAGGCGCGTATCTAGACGCTCATGCGCGTCGGGGCGCTCAGCGAGACAGGGTTTTTTACGGCGGGGGTGGTCGCTGGTCGTAGAACAACTGAGTGAGGAGGGTGCGCTTAGTGACTCAGAAGATGGAGTGGGAGGATATTTAGAATATATATATATATATATTTATATATATATTTATATATATATATATAAATATATATATATATATTTATATATATATATATTTGAGTTGTTTAACGTGAATTCCTTCTGAAACGACTGATTATTTCAGCACACGACTTGTGGATTTAACTTAAATATAGAACAGGCACAATACCTAGCTCCCTGGTTGTTAATTTTTCACTGTTAAAGGGGAAAAACACACACATTGCACCAATGATACATTTTTCGGTCATGCCGGGAATCGAACCCGATATCAAGTGAACTAGGGTGTCTGACATTGGAAGGATTCACTTTATTCTTGAAGCTAAACCCCCAGACTATCTGCAGTATGATATTAGACTCGAATTAGAATGGGTTGCATGTGGTGGGGAAATTGGGGTTTGAATCCTGGTTGGGTTTACTGACGGTGGCTTTCCCTCAATGTTTTCTTCCTCTTCCTCCACGCAAATGTGGGTGCACGTCACCTAAAACTTTCCCTTCCTCATCTGTACTCTACTATCGTAATTGACAATTATATGTGTCCACTCCGAACGAATAGTAAAACGGGGTGGAAAAATAAACTTTGGTAGAATTTTAATTGAAAAAAATACAAAACTCTTTGGGGGTCAAAATTGTATTGTTAATATAATTTCATAGATTTCGATAATATAAAATGGTCAAAACTGAGGATCCCATTGCTTAGCTTATTAATATATGCAAACTGTTTAAGTAACTTAATGTGACTGCCTAAAAATGTTCCAGCTAAAAGAATTGAGCTACTAAGTCATCATTTTTAGTTATATGAATGTATAGAATCATAAATGAAGCCCAACAACGTAATTTAAAGGTTAGATTGTTGGACCACAAGCTAAAGTGACCTTGGTTTGATTCTAGTTTTTGTCGACGAATTTATTTATTAATCTTATAAGGGTTTGTCTATTCAAATGGTAGGTATCGAGGGCTATATTTATGATATTATCCTTGTTTGAATGGATTTGTAAGTGATTATGATGGTGCACTCTTTTATTCAGAAAGTGTTTGCTTAGCGTTTAATTATATTATAATAATATAATTCTGATCAGTGTAAATATGTCATTAAATAAATCCCTCCTTTAAGAGTTAGGTTATTCAAACGAATTTATGATATGCTCATATTTTAGTATGAGTGAGTGAAGTAAGGTTCTGTTTTAACTAGACCAGTCTGCATTTCATCTATCTCTCTATCTCTACGTCCATCTATCAGGAATTTTTTCCACAATAGCTGTCAAATGCGTGGATCAATTTAAACGAAATTTTGTGGGAACATTCTTTGAACCTAGGCCAAACGATGTATTTGTTAGCTGTCTAAATTTATCCCCAAGGAAAAATATGAACTTCAAATCCAAGAAAAAAATTGCATGATATATTTTAACTTGAAATACAAAGATAAATCCTAAGTCTGAAATAACGATAAGAATATGGAGGGAGCGAGTCTACTGTTAACAGAACTACTAGTAAGACTGTAGTAACGATAATAACACGGAGGGAGTGAGGTCTACTGTTCACAGAGCTACTAGTAAGACTGTAGTAACGATAATAAAATAGAGGGAGCGAGGTCTACTGTTAACAGAACTACTAGTAAGACTGTAGTAACGATAAGAACATGGAGGGAGTGAGGTCTACTGTTCACAGAACTACTAGTAAGAATGTAGTAACGATAAGAACATGGAGGAGTGAGGTCTACTGTTCACAGAGCTACTAGTAAGACTGTAGTAACGATAAGAACATGGAGGGAGTGAGGTCTACTGTTCACAGAACTACTAGTAAGAATTTAGTAACGATAAGAACATGGAGGGAGTGAGGTCTACTGTTCACAGAATTACTAGTAATCATAGGCTATAGATACCATTGGCTTTTAACATTAACATGTACCTGAATTTTCTTAAGAATGGACATTTCGAACACATTTAGCAAATACAAACATAATATATTTGACGGACAACTAGAAATTTTTATATTTTTATTATTTGTGTTATTTTGTAGGTATTTATAAGATCTCTCAAAAGTGACAATCAAACTCTTTAAAAATCGTGTTATGAAGAGGACATTTTTGTTCAAAACAAGACTGTTAATACACTCGTGTGAGTTAATATGGTGTTTATAGACCTAGCACGCCTTATAAATTTTGTTATGTATCTCAGATAGAAGAAATATATTATTTTGGTAGAAACTTTTATTTTTGTGAGTCAAGTCAACTGTGTATGGGTGACTTCGATCTAACGATTAAATGGGAAAATTTTGAGTAACACTACCATGCCTGGGAGTGAAGTATAAAATCACATCTTGGGAAAACCTCTCCCAGTAAACTATATCAGGATATATACTTTTTTGTGCAGCAAATATTTCTATTCGAAAACAAATATTTCTGAATGGTAAATCAGAGTTATTGGAACTGGTTATTTTGTTTTTCTTATAGATAATTAGATTGGGTCGTTAATAATTGTCACTAAATAATATAAAATAGAAATGGCTCGAATCCTAAGTTTCTCAGTCTGAATCCTGAATTCAAATCTTAAATTTTCTTTCGAATCTCAAATCCAAATCTGAATACTCGAATCTTTAAAATTGTACTATTTTCGTTAACATGAAAATATTTAAAAACTAATTAAAAATAAGGATTGTTAAAGGCTTGATGCCACTAACAAATGATATTTTATCTTGTCCTTTCTATTACATCATAAATAACCAATCTAACACTTTTTTTTAGTAAATTAATTATATTAATAAAATTTGTTTCTTTTTTGTGATTTTGTTGCCCTCTTCACTACACAAGCCTATATAGGCTAATCCCTTTTACCAATTTCTTAAGATTGGTACACCAAGTCAAGGGATTGTGTTATACTTTTTTTAACACCCACGAATCTGGAATCTATCAAATACCACAGGATTCGAGAATTCAATCGTTCCATCACTAATAAAAACGCATTTTTATGGTTTGTATTTATGCATCAGTTCGGGGGATGTCCTCATATTTACACTAGTGGAGAAAGGGTAAGGAGTGTAGATTATAGAGGAAAATGTGCCCTTATTCGCGTGAAGGAATATTGGGAAACCCTTTAGGAAAAAAACTCTCTCAGTTTATCCGACTTGAATCCGAACCCATATTCCTCGTTGCCAGCAATACATTTTAACACGAGAACAATGCGTTACACCAATTGAAATTAATGAAGAGGATGTTTTCATAGAGTTAAATACTGTCACCATCTTAAGAAAAATTTCAATTTTAAGATCCGTATTGTTACGAAAGTGAAATTAATATTATATTTAAAGTGGGATGGAAGGGGATGCGACCAGTGTTGTTTTTATGGTAAAACAGTTTTATGGCCAAAATCAATCAAATATTGTTTCAGTACAAACATATAGTTTAATTTTATTCGCATATTATTTGCATTTATCAACAGTTGTTGAATAATTTGTGTGAGCAAAGCGGCATTGGATGAGAAACTTTTTAAATGAAGAGAAAAAGAGTTGTCATTAAATTCCAGGACACCCTTTACAGATATTAAACTGTTGAGGTCACCCTGTGAAGAAAATTAAACTCTTGGTTTGTATTGGAGATACATTTTATTTATTTTGAAAAAAAAATTTGCCATAAAAACTCCAATAATTGGCTTTTTCTCGTATCCCCCTCCATTCTTAAGACTCAACCCTCTAATTATTTACCAAAAGTTTGAAACTTTTTATCTGCGGCTGCGGCTATTGTTGAGTGTTAGGTTTTAGATCTCATTTTGAAGTCGCGTTCAAAATTAATGAAAATGCGTATCTGTGAAAGTGATTGCTCGGCTGTTTGTTCCTTTCAGTGAGCGAAAACAACTGTTCACACACTTGTGTGTTGCCAAACATTGCACATATTTGGAGAGTAGATTAAATAATAATTTTTATTTTAACTCGCTTCGGTGGCCGAACGGTCTAAGGCGTCACTCTCGTGTTGGTCTGACCTGCTGATGACGGGGATCTTGGGGTTCAAATACCGGTCGGGTCTACTCAGGTTGGTTTTTCTTCAACGGTTTCCCACTCTCCTTCCATGAAAATGTGAGTAAATTACCTCTAAAATATTTCCTTCCCTATCCCTACCCCAGTTGAGTAATTATCTTAAATGCATATAACCTGAATGGTATTAAAAAAAAAGTGGAAATCGATCTATGGTAACTGAGTAAATAATAAAGATTTGGTACACCAATCTCACTTTCTAAATTTCCCCAATTTGGTCAAATTACAAATGTTATAATCTCAAATTATGTGTTCATACAACGTTTATAAAAATAGAATTAAAGCCGCATTGCTTGTTGGTTTATCTAAAGTTCCACGGGTTGCATATACTCATGGGTTGGGTGACATGAGGGCCCGCGCATCGCTATGCTGACATGTCCGTGTTAGACCATTCGACCAACGATATGGGTAAAAAAAAAATTCTCAGTTCCATTCTCGTTTTCAAGCGTCAGATTAGGTGTGATAAATATTATATGAACCTGGGTACATTCCCTAAAATATCTTCCCTTCTTATATTTATATTTGATTAGAATAATTATTCTAATTAAATATGACAATCGGTCTAATGGGTACTAAAGTACGGCGAAGAATAACTTAGGTCCTACCATTGATATGTCCAGTCCTGAACCATGATCAGGGTCTTTTAATTTTCAAGGTGTTAATGACGGTTAAAACCTTTGTAGAATAAAACCAAGCAATAGATTTTTGTATAACGTGTCTTACTACAGGTTTGGGTTATTTAGAGGAAGTGTACCTGCATTTGCGTGGAGTGAGAGTGGAAAACCATTAAGGAAAACACAAAAGCATTATACCCAGCAGGGATTCAAACCCCGTCACAGGTAACCCAGACTAGATATGCTTGACGCTTAGTACGGGCGATGCGCGTCTCTCCGGGAGTTAAAACGATTAATTTCCATTGTAACCAACTTAACTGTTAACGTATCAGTTTTTAAAAATATATAATTTTTGTCTGGTGAAAATTTTATAAGGTCTTTAACCCGCATCGGTAATCACGTGGTCTAAGGCAAAACTCTCTCAATATATTTGATTAATGGGGGTTAGAAACTTGAGGTTCAAATCCCATTCGATTATATAGTGTTTTTTTGGCTAAACTTATTTTCTCTCTCTTTTTATGCATATATGGGTATATTTCCTCTAAAATTTTACCCTTATCCTAGTTACCCCATCAATGTAAATATGCAGATAGCCCGAACGGGTAGTAAGACGTGGTGCATAAAACTAAACTGCAGTGTCTGTTGGCGCATGAACCGCTAAATAATCGTTAATAGAAGTCTCCTTATTTGGTTGCTCCAAGAATTCTCGGAAGATTCATTCGTGGATCATCGTATCGCCACCCCTCCTATTGTTTCCCCTGTTCAAATTCAGATTCCTGATAACAGCCAGGGTTTCTGATTGCCGGCTACAGGCATGGGGGTGTTGAAAGATGGTTCGACACGTCATTAACTCCGGCATAACTTCATTGAAAGAAAAGTCTCTAACGCGATTTATTAACCCGACGACCCGGGTGGTTTCATAAAACACGTTGAGGATAAATTTTGGATGGTGGGGGACATTTTTGTTTTGTTTTGTTTAATGGAACAACAGTTTGTGTTATAAAAAAAATCAATAAATGTTCTCTCTCATTTTATGGTGAAAATTAATTGACTGATACCCGATTAGGTGGCCGCATGATCTAAGAGGCGTCAATCTCTCAATAGACAATAATGCCGATGAGAGGGAGGTCGGGGTTCCAATCCCGCTTGGGTGTACTGGGGATTACTTATCCTAAATGGTTTTACAAACTTCCTCCATGCAAACGTGGAGTAAACTTCCTCTAAATTCAACCTTCATCCTCCCTAACACATTAGCGTAATAAGTACCTATGCGTATATTTTCTTTTATTTAGCACCGCGTCTTACTACCCGTTCGGGCTATACGCTTACCTACGCGTAAAACCCGAACGTGGTGACAAAAACGAGTTAGTGTTTTTTTTAAACTAGTGCATTCGTCACAAAGGATATTAACGTCTTAACCTAATGGATGTATTAGGTTGATAAATAATATAAAATCAACCTGTATTAGCGTGGAGGGAGGGTGGGAAAACCAGAGTAAAATCTACCATGTGGGAAAAAAATCCCCAGTGACCTGATATCCCCGATAAACAACCAAGCAAAACGTGAAACTAACACCTTAGACCACTTGGTCATCGCTGTGGGTGCTGTTTAATCTAAGGGAACTTGATATACCAGCCCCCTCTTGAAAATAAGATGAGAAAAGCACAACGTAGAAAAAAACCCTCACCGAGTGCACTCGGTTGAGAGTCAAACCCTGGCCTAGTTGCTGGATTATTTAAAGTCACTTTTAGGAAGTACTGGGATTATAACAGAATCAACCTCTCGTGCAAAGGTCGTATTTGTCCCACTTTCGGTACGCCATATACTGGGAAACAAAGCCGCATCAAATTCCGTGAGGTGTGTCTGTTGCGGTTCTCTGAATGCCTCGTCAGGTGTCCGCGTGCGGTGGAATCAGCCGGTGGCAGGATATCTTGATGGACTCATTTGTTGTCGTTAGGGTAGTGTTCTATAAGTAGCATCAACAAATTAAAATTAATATTACCGTGCACCGCACTAACTTTCTTTCTCTTTTATTTTAATAGAGCGTAATACCTGTTTAAAAATCAACGCCTTCATATTGTCTGGTCGTGTAAATGTGTAGAATTGACATTTGATGGAACATGATTGCGAATGGGAATAACGTTTTAGTGGCCCTCAAAATCTGGGAGGCGTATTTCAAATAAATACTTTATAGTTATAGTAGGTAGAATATTTACTCCAATGAAAGTGTGAAACTATTCCTAATTTGAAGATTTAACTATAAAGAACACTTTGTGTGTGTAATTTTTCGTTTTTTGGGAGGCCCCTATGTGAATTTTCCGCCTTTAAGTATTACGACACCCTTTTTGGCTAGGCGCCAAATACCTGCAAAATTTCACCTTCTTAGGTCTTCTGGCCTTTGATATTTTTTAGACTATGTACTCTAGAAAAAAAACCGCCCCCTCATGGGAATTTTTGGCCACCACGTATTCCTGCACCTTATTAGGCTATATGCCTGAAACATTTCAACTTCCTATGTCTACTTGGCTTCGAGAGTATTTCGACTTTGTTTTTCTGGAAACTCCCTCCCCCAGTGGCCCCTTGTTAATTTTCTGTCGCCAAATATTCCTGAAGTATTTTGGGCTAGGGTTTACCTACCTGAAAAATTTCAGCTTCCTAGGTCTAATGGTTTCAAATTTTTTTTAGCTGGACAAAGGAAATTGTAGTTATTATAATGTTGATAGAGGCATTTTATAAACACTCGTAAGATTTGTGAAACAAAATAATATGCATTGTTGCAAAAACACTCCACCGAAATAATACATGAAATTATACAATTTGTTACATAAAAATTGAGAAAAAATAACATTTCTGTCCATCAAAGATCATAACAATCAATTTCACATTTAAAATACCTGAATAGATATAAAAAAATATCTATTTGCTTATAGCTCAGAAACTGTTGGTTTTATACCAATATATTTCAAATTTCAAATAAAATATTTTTATATTTAATAGTACTACAACTTTACCATGATACCTTTTTTTGTATCTACAATAATTGCGAGGATTTGATCAATATTGGAAATTTCTCCCTATGTAAAGTATTCTAAAAGTCATTTTCATGGAGAAGTGAGTAATGCCTTTTTGGTTGTCATGATACACAATGCCTAGATACAAAATTTAATCAAAAGTTTTAAAGCCGAATTTGAAAAAAATATGTTTGATTTTTTTTACCTTTCAGTAAGCTACCCTTAATTTTAGGGTTAGATATCTATATCCAAAAAACC
>CABFWO010004804.1:29451-58111 GCA_902155825.1 Timema genevievae
GAACGGGGTGTGCTGGGGGGGGGGGAGGGAGTGACATCGGCTTGTCTTCACTCTGTCGAGTGTGACGGAAGTCGTTGAGAGAGGTAGCGCATCGCCGTCAAAGGACGCGGGTTTGTGCCGAGTGACGTGCACTTATTGTGCTACCGCGACCTGCCTGATTACATCTAAACAAACATTTTACTCCATTTGCACGCTTTTACTATATGACAGCGCACTCCCGATTATCTTCTAAGTGACTCATTTATATTTTTGTTTTTGGAACCACGTATTACTAACCATTTGGTCACGATATTCTCGTCATTGGCAGTCCAGTTTATTGAGATGATGATGCCTTAGACCATGCGGCCAGATCCATATTCAAACCGAGGATATTTTTGTTTGAAGTTGAGGCATTCCTAAATTTTAATAAAAAAAAACATTCTTGGAAAATAGTAACTTATCTTTAAAGTCACGAACGCCTTAATCAAAGAAGAAAATGATAATAATGTACATTAAGAGCACTCTACCGGGCATTTAATCATAGAAAAGAGGAACAGTCGCAGTTTAATCAACTTGGTCTTTATTTTTAGTGATACGATTTTTTTTTCTTGATTAAATCAAATCTGTCTTAAAGAGTGAACTAGATTATTTTTTATTGTTTGGTTTTGAACCTATTTAATGACATTAAGATTAGTAAAGTGGTTTGTAATCCTAAATTTGACTACGCAGATTAGGTTTTAATTCCCACCCGGTGCATGGTTATTTATTTAATGTTCTTAAAAACTTAAGATGATTATGGTGAATTTACTTGAAATTTACTCACCTAATGATGTTTATAGTTTGATTAAGTTGAAGGTAGCTCAAAAAGAACTAAGACAAGAAACCCACATTTAAAAAAAGTTTATTAGAGACAAATAGTAAAATGCAAACGAGCTACTTTTCAAGTAATTGCGAACCGCTTCTGTGGTTGAATGGTCCAAAAGGCGTCTCTTTCCCAATAGACTGGACTGTCGATGGTGATATTGGGGTTCGAGACCTGATTGGGTGTATTGAGGGTGAGGGTGAGGGTGGTTTTCCCTAAATGGTTTTTCAACCTTATTCCTCATAACAGCGGGTACATTACCTTTAAACTAAAATTTACTTAAACTTACACATTAGCTTAACTAGTACTTATACATATAACCCGAATGGTTAGTAAGACGCGGTGCTAAAACTAATGCTTCATTCACCAGGAGTGGATATATTAAAATGTAGTCGAAACGGAAATCGAATCGCGTCCCCTTGATTGGAAGCAACAAGTTCTCATGCGGCTTGTCACGCTTCTTATTTTTCTCCCTCTCCGCGTCTTACTGGGCATACGCAAATATACACCCCAAGGTAAGGATGAGGAAGGTTGAATTTAGAGGGGTTTACCCGCATTTTCGTGGAGGAAGGGTGGAAAATCACTTAGCAAAATAATCATCCCTGTACGCACGACCGCATTTTCGAACCTCGAACTTAACCGGAAAACAAGAGTGGATGATAGACTAACGCCTCTGTCCCTGTGGCTATTGGTGTACGTGATACACTCCTTAATAACCACCCATCCTGTCAGCACTAATATACTAACAGTGTAGAGTTGAGAAAAGTAGAATTTTAGAAGAAATGTACCCTTATTTAGGTGGGTAGAGAATGGAAAATCATTTAGGAAAAATCACCCCAATAAACCCGTTCCGGAACTGAACCCCACCCTTTCTATCATCGGTGAAGCAGAAGTGACTACTGGAGAAGATTTTCGATTGTTGGTCCATAATCGATTCTCATTTGAAGCAGCAAAATACGTCAGTTGATTGTTTTGTTTGCTTACTGTTGTTTTTAAGTTATTTGAAACAATTGTATAAGACAGTATAATAGGGCCTTATTTGAGTCTAGTGTAGGGAGTCAACCAATATCCCAGTGTAATTATGGCTGTATTCGTGGTCTAGTGTAGGGAGTCAACCAATATCCCGGTGTAATTATGGCTGTATTCGTGGTCTAGTGTAGGGAGTCAACCAATATCCCGGTGTAATTATGGTTGTATTCGTGGTCTAGTGTAGGGAGTTAACCAATATCCCGGTGTAATTATGGTTGTATTCGTGGTCTAGTGTAGAGAGTCAACCAATATCCCAGTGTAATTATGGTTGTATTCGTGGTCTAGTGTAGGGAGTCAACCAATCTCTCACTATAGTTATGGCTGTATTAGTATAGTGTAGGGAGTCAACCAATCTCCCAATATAGTTATGGCTGTATTAGTATAGTGTAGGGAGTCAACCAATCTCCCAATATAGTTATGGCTGTATTAGTCTAGTGTAGGGAGTCAACCAATATCCCACCTAGACTTAGAATGCTATCTCCCCCTCAATAGTCTAGTATCACATGGTCCCGACCAGAAAGATTCCCATTGAACCGCCAAAGACATCCTCTCTTTTGTTTCTCGTCCTTGTTTCCCAACTTGTAAGACGTGATCCATCAGTCGCACAGTCAACACAAGAATATCACCGAACAAGGGGAACACACATTAATAATCCTTATATTAGGTCTGTATTTGACAACAACCACTGCTAGCGTTCTCGCAGATTCTGGGAACTGTTCTATTGCTACTCAGATTTACAGCCTGGCCCAATGCTAGGTTGAAAGGCCGTATGAGCCAGTTTAACACCTTCGTACGGAGTTCTTACCACCCACCTCAGGATATTCCTTTATTTAAACTATTTAAAGGTCGATACCATTATGGGGTTTGGGGGAGGAGAGAGGCGAATACTTATGTCCACCCATCAGCTGGGATTCGAACCTCGGCCTGCAAACCAGACAAGACGAGACTGACGCTTATGTCCGTTTGACCACCTGTATGGTTCCTTTGTGATATTTGATATCGTTTAGTGGTTCAACCTATTTTAGCTCAACATATAAAAACATCGTGATTGATTCAATTCCAAAGGGTACTGATTAATATTTTAACTATTTGTATACACATTCGTCCTGTTATCATATTTGAAGGTTACAGGGAAAAAAATGTGGAAATTCCAATTCTAGCCCGAATTGAGTTAGTGCTTACATTTGTTATACAATCATAAAACCTTTCTTATGCACTTTAAATTGTGATTAAAATATGTCTCTGTCATATTTAAATTAATAAAAAATAAAATAATTTGCTGGGGTATTTATGAGGTTTGAGATATTAAAGCTGTAATGGAAAATGTGTGTAAAATGACTTTCCTCCTTTTCCCCCTGTACCCTTAAAATTGTAAGTTTCTAGGAACTTAGGCTGGGTGTCTAGTGTTAGACATATTGTTAAACGTTCGACAATAATTCCCATAGATCAACACATAATTCTTTTTAAATCTAATCCAAGATTTTAAGAATTTCGGATCGAATCCAAATCTTTACCTAATAGCTCGAATCGAATTTGAATTGAGTATTTAAAAAACGAAAATGCTTCGAATCGAATCAAAAATTGAACATTTCATAATATAAATATTTCTAATCGAATCCTGATAGAATGTTTTATAATTAAAATATATTATGGGATCTGTAAGACACGAACGACTGGACTACGAGTTGTGGTTTGTGAATGACTGGACTACGAGTTGTGGTTTGTGAATGACTGAACTAAGAGTTGTGGTTTGTGAACGACTGAACTACGAGTTGTGGTTTGTGAACGGCTGAACTACGAGTTATGGTTTGTGAACGGCTGAACTACGAGTTGTGGTTTGTAAACGACTGAACTACGAGTTGTGGTTTGTGAATGACTGGACTACGAATTGTGGTTTGTGAACGATTGGACTACGAGTTGTGGTTTGTGAACGACCGGACTACGAGTTGTGGTTTGTGAACGACCGGACTACGAGTTGTGGTTTGTGAACGACCGGACTACGAGTTGTGGTTTGTGAACGGCTGAACTACGAGTTATGGTTTGTGAACGACTGAACTACGAGTTGTGGTTTGTGAACGACTGAACTACGAGTTGTGGTTTGTGAACGACTGAACTACGAGTTGTGGTTTGTGAACGACTGAACTACGATTTATGGTTTGTGAACGACTGAACTACGAGTTGTGGTTTGTGAACGACTGAACTAAGAGTTGTGGTTTGTGAACGGCTGAACTACGAGTTGTGGTTTGTGAACGGCTGAACTACGAGTTGTGGTTTGTAAATGACTGACTACGAGCTGTACTTTTGTAAACATATGAATTACGAATTGTAGTTCACTTGCGAATGAACTATTGAACTATATAAATTAAATGTTCACTTCACTAAACTGAATCTCTATGAACTATTTCCAACTGCGACCAGTTCTTACCACCTCTAATGAAGAAGTCGCAAACTCAGTCTATGGAGACCAAGCAGGTGACAATACAAACACGTATGAGATGGAGATTACATTTTTAATTCTAGATTGAATTGATTTTTTAAAAAAATTAATGATTCTTTCGTAATCCGTTAGCAAGATTTGGAAACTGACATCTGGCACCGTTTCTTATTGTCATTTTCTTTGTAAATAAATTTCCACATTTTTAAAGCGAAATTCAAATCTGGATTGATTTGGATTTTAAGTGGTTACTACTATTTCGATTAAAAAACTTATGAGACTGGCAATTTTTTATCCCTGCTCTAGTGTAATTTTGTTGTTATTCTGCGTTTAGAACGTGCACCTGAAATACAATTGCCTATGCAGTTTAAGGCGTTATGATCGAAATAGAGTGAGTTTCTGGTGATGGAGAGGTCCAGGTTCTAATATCGAGCAATGCACTGGGTAGTAGTTTTTCACATGTGATTTTTACCATTTTTAAGGCTGATCAGGGGCAACTTTTTCTCTAACAACCCTATCTCGTCCTTTGCCTCATAAATTAAGCTGTTAACTAACCGTAGTGTAGAGGCGTTAGAACAAGCACACAATGATTTATATAGGCTATAACCAAAACAATACAATTTTAGACAAGTTTATGAAGCTACGAGTCGTTCCCGAAATTCAGTACATGCGGTTATCTTTCTTAGTAACTCATTCAGGTGGTAGTAGCGCTAAACGTGAACCCATTGTTTGTACTGTAGATCAGACTCAAGAATTCTCCGAAAAGACGGGAGAGTGGGGGGGAGGGACGAGGCTTTGAGGAGGGGCGGGGGTTTAACTGAGAACGAACTTCTTATGTGTTAAAAATAGGAGACTGCCACTTTATTAGGAATCAGGGTGAAATTTAAAAAAAAGTCAATCAGTGGTAGTAGAACCGTTAGCTTTTTAAATTTTAATTCAACCCACGGATAACACCTAGCTCAGGGCTCAGGTATGTAGGTGCTATATCTCGAACCAGGAGTTACATCCAACTGCGTTTTTCTGTATTCTACTTTAAAAAAAACCCAATAGAATTGAGATGAGGGAAACAGTTTTCATGTGTTTAAAAAAAATACAAATAAACCTAAAAACATTTATCTAAAAATGAAACAAACAATAAATCCAATTTCTATGTTCTCAAGTGAATAATCCAGAAAAATTGAACTACGATAAGTTTTCTGGTTTGAGAGTTGCATCTAATATCTCGGTTAATCGGCTGTAAGACGGGATTTTTTTTAAGGTGGGATGGAAGGGGACGCGAGAAAAGGTCAGCGTTTCTGCAGTTTTTGTAACAAAACATTTGTTTGGCCAAAATAAATAAAATATTGCTCCAGTAGGAACAAAAAATTAAATTTTATTCACATTGTGATATCAATAATTGTTTAATATCTGTCAAGGGTGTCCTGGAATTTAATTGACAAAATTTTCTCTTCATTTAAAAAGTTTCTCGTCTAATGCCGATATGCTCATGACAGATATTCAACAAATGTTGATATCATCACGTGAAGAAAACTAAACTATGTTTTTACTGGAGCAATTTTTATTTAATTTGGCCAAAAAAAGGTTTCGCTATAAAAACGACCCTTTAGGACTTAACTACAATACCACCTTAAGAGTGGTTGAGAAGGCAAATGGTCATAGTTCGGCACCATGTTGGTGTACTAACTCGACCCATGTTTTTGTGATTTTTCTTTAAATATAGATGTAACCTATGACAGAACACGATCATAAACTAAACAACCCTAACCTAATATGAGCCACAGCACGATCCTTTTAGACAATGAGATGGGAAGTCTTTTGGTTGGTTCATAGGGCCGAATTAGTATTATAGCTGAGGCTGAAATAGTACTGCTAAAGGATTGATGGGGCCGAATTTGTATTTCCCGACTCGGATAATTAGGGGAAAGATTTAGTTAGATGGATATTAAATTAAAGTAATTGATACACATTTTCTTGTTTTATATGGCTAGGTTTCCAGCGTAAGATTTCTGGGAATTTTATTTCTTAGTAAAAAACAACAACATGGAATTTCCTCGCTTATGCTTTTGCGTTTGATTCATACTTCTATACTCATAATTTCACCATCAGCCCTACCTTTAGGATTCTCATCACTCGCGTAAAGTTTTTTTATTTAGCACCACGTCCGGTTCCGGTTATACGCTTAAGTACTAATTACGCTGATGGTTTAGGAATTGGGACGGTTGCATTTAGAGGAAGTGAACCCGAATTTGCATGAAGGGAGAGTGGAAAAACATATAAGTAAAACCACCCCCTAGTTCACACAACCAGGATTTGAACCTCTATCTCCCCGTCTTCAGCAATCTAGCTCAACACGAAACTGGTGCGTTAGCCAACTACGCCACCGACGCGGGTCGCGTAAAGTTGATGTTTACAAAACATTACAAGCAAAAATATAGTGGCAAGGTATTGATTAAATACGTTATTCTAATGAAAGTACTTTGCTAATTTATCTTAAAACTTAATTTGAAATAAATTGTTTAGCGTAAATAAAACAAATGGGATCAAATAGTAGGTTTGCACAGTTTTAATCGTATCTATCTAGTTATAATGACAACTAATTTTATAAGAATACGTACTAAAGGCTGCTTATAAGAATATTGAATATGAAATGTTGTTTATAAGAATAATACCTAACTTAACAAAACCTAACCTTCATTTGGTAGACGCATGGAGATTCGAAAAACATGAGCAGCAAAAATGGAGTACACATTGTCTGTTGTTACTAGATATGGGATTATTGCAGTAAGGGAAGTTTTCCCCAGTGGTTTGTTTGAAAGAGGGACTATATTTATGTGTGAGAGTGAAGTTTATCCAAATCATTTTCAAAGGAGCGTAGAAATGTTCTCTTAAAAACATATCACACGTGTCATGGATGTGTTTTTATTTAACCCGGCTCACAAACAACTGTTCGGACGAGAGAGACATTCGGGAATAGGTCCATATGACTATTATTTTGCTACCGGGGAAAAAATAAAACTAATAAAGGTTCCATATTGGGTTATCGATTTACGCCAAGGGCGTGTTTTTTACTGGAGTTTTATTTGGCGTTATTTTATTCGCATTTCTAAAATTATAACAGCTAACTTTATACCGATAGGTTAGTGAACTCTTGTGGACTTTATAAATACACAAGACTATATAAATACTAACTAACTTAACCAAGTACAAAACGCTTAAATACCACACACCTCATAGTAGCGCCTAAACAGCACTAATTGGATGATATGACGAACCCGTATACAATCTAATTTTCATAGAAATATCCTTTTATAAAATGAAAACTTGTTATTTCGCGGCTAACATTGGCAACATTTTACTATTTTATTACTTACTTACTCATTCTATGACATTAGGAACACAAGAGCTCACTACTATGCTTACAAAAGAACGCCACTTATATTTATTTTGCGATAGTTATATCCAGTCCACCTCATTACACCCTATCTTGAGTTAGTTCTATTCAGTTCACCTCATTACACCATATCTTGAGCTAGTTCTATCCATTCCACCTCATTACACCCTATCTTGAGCTAGTTCTATCCATTCCACCTCATTACACCCTATATTGAGCTAGTTCTGTCCAGTCCACCTCATTACACCCTATCTTGAGCTAGTTCTGTCCAGTCCACCTCATTACACCCTATCTTGAGCTAGTTCTATCCTGTCCCCATCATTAAACTCTATTTCTTTCAGATCCATTCTAATGATATACTCTCATCTGCGTCTAGGTCTTCCCGATGGGTTTGCCAGTCAATACCTTGAACACGATTTTATATGCTCCCAATCGCGCTGCATGTCCTGCCCACAGTAATCTGTGAGGCTTGACTATATTAACAATGTTTTGTAATGAGTATGGGATATATAACTCATCATTATTTAATCTTCTCAACTCCAAAGTAGTCTCATTCCTTTTTGGATCAAATATATTTCCAAGCAACTTGTTTTAGAACACCCTAAATTTGTTTTCGTCATATAAGGCAAGAGACCACGTTTCACAACCAGAGAGAAAAACCAGTGAACCAGTTGATATGTTAACAACTTATAGACCAAGTAATAGCATTTCGACAACTTGTGAATGTGAGGAATGCCAGGCCTCCACCGTGGTTCGGATTCCACGTTAAACTGTAGTTCCTCCATTTCATCTCACAATCACCATACACATTAGCCTAAGTGCGTATAACCCGAACGGGTAGTAAGACGCGGTGCTAATAATAATAATAATAATAATAATAATAATAATAATAATAATAATAATAATAGCATTCCGACCGTACTATTGTATTAGTGTGAATTTATAGGTAAAATAATATCTATAAAAAAGTGACGGTTACATACAACATGACCTGACGTATGAATACGTTAAAGGAAATTTAGTAACCTTTCTAGCTGTCAGATAAGGCCATTATTATGAACATGGGACTGTAAATGCATCCCACTAATACTAAATACACCTGTCATGGCAAGACAACATTCACTTTATATATTTTAATCATCTCTGACTTTATTATATATATATATATATATATAAAGTTTTACTTTCTATTTTATATTCAAATTAGAAAACGACGAATATTCCGTTTGTACAAGTAACAGCTAGTGCTAGCTAGTATACTTTTTATTCTACTAAAATATCGATTCGTAAGACAAAAATATTCGGAATATTTAATTAAATAGCTTGATTAACATGCTAATGTTTCTATGAATAAACATGCAAAGATTTAAGTCGCCAAGAAGTCTGGGGGGGAGGGCATTAAATAGCGCATAGCAATATATTGCACGTCCACCTTTACTTCAGTTAGATAATAGATCATACTAATGTTTAAGATTTTAATGTTTGTGTTCACTAATATAATATTAATACACATACATGCAATCAAATTCAAATAGGAAGAAACTTTTTTGACAGCTACAAAACATATTTAATAACACAACTATAATATATTCATACATCATGTCATGTGAGCTGCAGCGGTCACGTGTGATATATATTATCAATACCAATGAAAAATTAATAAAATAATAAGATATCAATTTTTGCTGCAAAAATTTGTATTTTATAGAAGACCCTTGCAATAAAAATTGGACTTTATCCCCTTACTTTGTTTAGCACCACGTCTTACTACCCGTTCGGATTACACGCATATTTACTAATTACGTTAATCTTTTAAGGGTGAGATAAGTTAATTTAATTTTAATTTTAGCACCGCGTCTTACCACCCGTTCGGGTTATACGCTTAAGTACTAATTACACTTATGGATTAGGATTTGGGAAGGTTGAATTTAGAGGAAGTGAACCCGAATTTGCGTGGAGGGGGAGTGGAAAACCATTTAGGAAAAGCCACCCCCAGTCCACCCGACTGAGATTCGAACCTCGATCTCCCCGTCCTCAGCAGTCGAGCTCAACACGACTAGCGCGTTAGCCAACTACTCCACCTAGGCGGGTAATAGGTGAGAAAAGTTGAATTTAAGGGATATGTACCTGCATTTGGGTGAATAGAAAGTGAAAAACCATTTAGGAAAAACCACTCTCAGTACATCCAACCGGGATTCAAACTCCAATTTCCCCTTTCTTCGGTAGTCTGGTCCACCCCGAGTGTGAAACGAAGCTGGTATCACCTTATCGCAGCTCCACTACATGCAAGACGGCCGTGGGTAGTGGGTGAGGATAGATATGGGACATACACAGATGCGAAGTGGGGTTGAAACTTTACGTGAGCATTGTCACTCACTTTGGCTTAGAGACGAACACGCTTATGTGGCAAATATTGACTCTCTCCTGTGGGACCAGTGTTGCCGCATATTCAACAAAAATACAACTCACGGGGTGGGGAAAGCTCGTAGCTAAAATAATACACTAATATGTGCACCAAGTTTTACTACCCATCCAATTCATTCGCATATTTACACGGGGTAAGGATGAAGAAGGTAGAATTTAGAATAAATGTACCCAAATTTGCGTTAAGGGAGATTGAGGAAAACGTTAATACACTTTCATTACTCCCTGCTGGAATAAGAACCCCTATCTAGTCGTCACCAGCAATCAAGTCTATTCCAAGCATGACACCTTAGACCATGCGACCACCTATGTTGGTATGTATGATATTGTAACATTTACATCCTAACGAGATATTCTACATGCCGTTGCATTTATAAAGGTGCATATGCACCTATATTAGGATCACCATAGGAATACATTTTTAAGGCCCATACAAAAAATATAAAGAAGAGCCATTATAAATTACAGCTATTGAAATCTTAACAATCGCTAAAAAGTTACAGCTACAGAACACATAGCTTGTCGTTTGGATAATATCAGATAAGTTTATTCTTTTGGTGATCCGAGTAGCTATTACATATACAGAAAAATTGTGCAAGTTGTCCGGCAAAGATCTTCTTGAAGACGTATTGTTTGGACAGTATTGGTTTGACTGTGGAGCAATGCACAGTCTAGGAGTTATAAGTCTGTTGCTTTGTTCAAGGTTCACGTCTTACTAAGTCTATGCAAGGTCCGCCTTCAATTCAAGTCAATTTTTTCAAACTTCCTGCAGGCTATTAGTCTCTAAAATGTTTATTTACAAGCTCTTTACTTAATCTAGCTTTTATTGCTCACTATATACAGGGTGGGGCGGAAACAATTAGACGATCTAAGCTGAGGATAGTGATAGACAATGTGCTGAGATTTAACTCACGTCAGGTGGAGCTCACCTGAGTCACATTATCCTCAAACAGTTAAAATAAAATTATCATATAGTTTGCTTTTATTCAGCTAACGAATATTTACTTTTCAATTAAAGTATTAATTTTCAAGCTACTAATCGTCTAATTGTTTTGGCCCCACCCTATATATGCAAAGTTCACCTTCAATTTGAGTACATTTCAATCAGCACATAGTTAACAAGCCGCCTGATACTATTTTTTTAAAGTAAGATCTTTTTTTCGGCCATAGCTTCTCAATTTTTCTCTACCTTGAAATATTTCGTTTCGTCAATGAACAGTTGAGGTTTTAATTTATATAAATTCTGAGAAAACTGTTTTTATATTTATAAGGAGCCTTCTTAATGTAAAGGAAAAGTAACTTTGGACCTGTAACATGTTTGGTGTTGTATTATGTGAGTGGGATGTCAAAAGATAGCGAGATAAAAACAACTACAAAGTTGCCTTTCAAAGTATAAAACAAAGGAGAGGAAGCAGAACTAAGGGAAATCAAATGATAACAGGATTTTGTGGCTACTCCATCGTCTCTCAGGACATAGAAGTGTTATACACTAGATTGACAGTTCTATCCTTAATCCATAGATAAAAAAAACCTATAGGACGGTACCTACCTGTGACGTAAGGCCAAGTCAAAATGGGATTTCCTATGTGAATGTATTTACGTTTAATTCGGCGAGTTTTAATATATAACATTAAAACAAAAATCATATATTCTTAAATAATTCTAAAAAAATAGTCTTACATTGTCAATAAATTAATTTTTGGATTTCAACTTAGTTTTTTTTTTTGGATTTAAAAAAAATTGCTTACAGCTTAGGATATTTGGGTTTTTCACGGAAATGGCCTGTAGAAGTCTTCCTGACAGGATGTAAAAAGTCACTGAAGTGCATGTAGATTAGGAAACAAGTAAAAGGTAATTTTGAAATTCAAGTCAATGTTGTCCAGGTGCAAATATTAGAGTGAGTGTGTATACTCGCTAGTGGAAGAGGGGGAATATTATCAGCAGGTACAATAGAAAACTCATAGGATGAACTGTTCATTTTATTCCCCAATAAAGTCAAGTTGTGATAATGATTAGAGTGCCTGGGCGCGTCAAGTTAAGTTTCAACCAGTTCGAATTCACCAAATATGCAAGGTCATTAATCGTATGAATCGAAAAAACTTCTGCTGGGAAATATTTAAATCAGTTAAACAATGGTATTAAATATATTTTACCCGCATCATTAGGTATGCAGACTAAGGCGTCAATCTTGTATAGCATGGTTAGGCGAGGACAGGGAAGTTTGGGTCCGAATCTCAGATGAATATACTGAAGTGGATTTTTCCCATAGGGTTTACTCTTGCCCTCCAAGCAAATGTGAGGTTTATGACCTCTAAATTTTACCTCCCTCATCTCTACCTCAATAATGTAGATATCTGGATAGCCTGAACGGCTATAAAGAAGCAGTGCACACTAAAGTTAACGAAGAAAAAATCGATTAGTTTATTATTCTAATTCCATAAACTTCTTGGGTTGTTCAATTTATCGTTTTATTAATAGTTGGGATGTAACATTTTATTAAAAACATGTCATTTTCGGAATAAAATCACATTTCATAAATTTTATAAAAACAATAATATATTATTGACTCAAAATTAAATCAAAACGATCAGAGTATGAACCAAAACCAAGTTACTATTTTAATATAAAATTGTGTGCGACTTTATTTGGAGTAATTTATGCCGGAAATAAGTGTTTAAACTTTGGACACCCTTGCCCCTGAAATGGTAGGCTCAAGTAAAAGATGACAACAACAAAACAGAGGTATTCTAGATGGTATCGATGCGTGTTCCAAGTTTAGTTGAAAAGTATTTACCAGTTTTAAATACATTGGGAGAACACACAGTCACGCCTCTAACATTAGTACCATTTTTTCTATCGCACAAGAGCCACTAAACTACACCTAATTTCATAGCTGAGGGAACTGCAGGTCTTATGGAGAAAAGATTTATCTTCGCTCTCTCTCTGGTACAAGTTGCCAAATCTTCTAGCTTTCGGTTGTTGGAATGTGAGGGGGGAGGGTTTACTTGGAAATCCCTCATTGTAAACAATGCGGCATGGGGTGGTTGGGGGGTTCAATTGACAGGTAAAAGCATTTCCTATCGGTATACAGCCTTTTCTAGAAACATTACCTATTTCCACAATCGTAATTTTTTCAAGATTGAAGTTTATTAACGTTTCTCTATTCCCTCCGTAATTATGCTTAAAATATTTTATGTATAAAGCTTTTTTTCCTCATAATTAATATACAAACAAATATATTACAACATGCATTTTATAAACATTATATAAACTATAGTTCCACAACCTTACTGTAAAAATACAAAACACGCAACCAACACATACAGATACACACCAAATCTTAACGTGATCAATAACACATATTATTATACACAGAGTACTTATAAAATATGAGTGTTTATTTAGTCAATGTTTTTGAGCTAGCTATTAGGAACACGATAAACAGACTGCTGTAACTTTACGACTGTGCTGGAGGAAGAAGCACCAATTAGTGGCAACAACGACAGCCCAGCATTGCCAAATTTGATATACATTCGAAGGAAGACTCATCACGGAAAACAAAAGAATGACAACGCTGTTGCTCAATAGTAAGCATGCAGTTCCCTCAGCAATGAAATTAGGTGTAAGATATACCAATGCCATGTCTATTCTTGAATCTATTGTGTAGGCTTCACGCTACACACGGGTGTATTGCAGATAGTGTGGCGTAAAGCGCGCTAAACGAGTTTGGGTGTAGATACCGAGAAGTGGGTATGTGGGTGGAGCCTGTGACGTCATGATGTTGTGCCCACATACAAAAGAAGGGTAAGACTGGTTATTTTACTTCTGCGCATGAGGCCGGCATTGAACGTTTGGTCGCAGGATGATGAGGCAAAACATAAGGGGGATTAATATACTTACTGACCCATTTCAGTGGACGCCTGCTCTAAGGCATCACTCTCACAATATACTGTACTGATGATAACGGGGGAGATAGGGATTTGAATCTCAGGTGGGTTTATTTTTCCTTAAAGGCTTTCCACTCTCTCTCTCTCTCTCTCTCTCTATAAGGGTACACTTCCTCTAAATTCAACCTTCCTCATCCTTAATTAGTGCATAAGCATATAATTTGAAAGGGTAGCTTTAAACAAAATATGGTTGTATAATTATTTATGGGGGTATATAACGTTTTCTTTATGCTCTAACGTGTATTTTATAAACTTAAGGGTTATAATAAGCACACCAAAAGAAACTGAGCAGTTATTACCATTCTAACCTCTTTCATTTTTATTTGAATTTTGCACTAATATGTAATAATATTAATCAATTGATCACTTATAAGTGTATTGCCACCCCACCAAAACAGGAGCGCCGTGACCCCAAATAAGATTGCGACCCTTCGGTTGGATATAGCTGCTTCACAAACAAAGCAGTAGATTCACATGTTCACCTGAAAAAAAGACAATAGCTGAGCAGAAACGTGATCACGTGATGATCTTTAAGAATATCACAAGATATCAGCGCAATTTGCGTTGTCTGCTCGCCGTGACCTCTAATTATTTAAACATCGTCTGTTTTTTAGCACCATCGTTTTACTACCCGTTCTTGTACGCATACGTACTAACTACTTTAATATGCTATTGATAAGGAGTTTTTTTATTTAGCACCGCGTCTTACTACCCGTTCGGGTTATACGCTTAAGTAATAATTATGCTAATGAATGAGAAACTGGGAAGGTTAAATCTAAAGGAAGTGAATCTGCATTTGCGGGGATGGAGAGTGGAAAACTATTTAGGAAAAATCAGCCCCAGTTCACCCGACTGAAATTCGAACCTTGATCTCCCCGTCCTCGGTAGGTTAGCATCGCGTTAGCCAACTACGCCACCGAAGTGGGTGATAAGGAGGTATTTAAAGAAAGTTATCCAAATTTGCTTGAAAAGAAAATGGAAAACCATCCAGGAAAAAACACCCTCAATACAATCAACCGGGACTTGAACCCCAATATTTCCTTCACCAGCAGTGCAATATATCGCGAGATTGGTGACTTGGACTGCGCAGTCACCGAAGTGAATAACTTTCTCTGCTTTGCGCGACATCTGCTTGAGAGAGCTAAGGAAATTTCATTGATTACGTTGAAAAAATGCGTTGTAGTACTAGAGAACAACCGGCAGAAGCGTATAACCCGAACGGGTAGTAAGACGCACTGCTAAATAAATAAGGTAGGTAAACCAAAGGTGGTCTGGGCTCACAGCTAATATTACATGTTTCCACTACCACTGGTCTCTCGACGCCGAATTATCGTTGCATGGTGTCCCAATACGAGTAATGAAACAAGAAACTAATCGTCTCTCTTGAAAGACCGCCATCTTGTTAGCCATTGCTTGAGTTGTGTTGTCCTGAGAGACCACGCTTGTTATTTTCAAGGTGAGTAAAAAAAAACTTAATCTAAGTCGGTCATTTTTAAGATATTGCCTTATACCATGCATATTCTGAAAGATCTTTTTATACGAGATTTGTATATGTAAATATTTGTTACGAGTAAACTTTATTTTTCAACTGAGATGTGAAAATAATATCGAAAACGTGTTCTTAGACTAGGTTCCCAAGGTGGTCATGGTGGGCCACCTTGAGAACCAGGCATAAACAATGCTTAAATTATTAGGTCCATGTTGCTCATTTTATTTTAGAAGTTTTTCTCACTTGTTAGCAATAAAGATTTTTAGATTCAACAATGATAGATTTTTCGACCATGCTGGGAATCTAACCCGGTACCCTTAGCTCAGAGGCATTAGATGCATTAGGTCACTGTGCCCCCCCCCCCCTCTCCCGTCATTCTCTACTAGGGAAATCGCTTCAAAGAGAAATGGTGTGAAAACTTGCCTACAGGGAGTCAGGTATTTATGACTCCATAAGCCTCAATGACTTCCCAGATTTTTGTCAAGCGGCTTGACCACTTTTCAAAATACAAGACTCCTGTACCTGTACTTCTGATTTTTGATGGTGCAGCGTCACACCTCGACGCAAACATGGTCCATTCTGCAGATATGCATGATATAACCTTGTATTGTTTTCCCAGTAATACGACGCACGAGCTTCAACCTTTAGATAAGAGTGTGTTTAGTTCGTATGAAACAAACTGGGATANTTCAAAGAGAAATGGTGTGAAAACTTGCCTACAGGGAGTCAGGTATTTATGACTCCATAAGCCTCAATGACTTCCCAGATTTTTGTCAAGCGGCTTGACCACTTTTCAAAATACAAGACTCCTGTACCTGTACTTCTGATTTTTGATGGTGCAGCGTCACACCTCGACGCAAACATGGTCCATTCTGCAGATATGCATGATATAACCTTGTATTGTTTTCCCAGTAATACGACGCACGAGCTTCAACCTTTAGATAAGAGTGTGTTTAGTTCGTATGAAACAAACTGGGATAACGAGGTTGTACTGTACTGGACGCAAAGAGGATTTGGAAATGGTACAATTGTTGAAGAGATGAGTGCTGATCCTGTTATTAAGCAGTATCAATTTGCGAGAATTTCCCAGGTCTGGGCTCATTCTTTCTCTCCAGCCAACATCTGCAGTGGTTTTAGAGCAACTGGAAAATATCCCTTCGATCCCGCTGCCATCCCTGATGAGGCATTAGCACCAAGTGGACTCACATTTCAATCACAAAAGCAGGTAGGAGAAAGCAACAATAACGACAGCAATGAAGAAATTTCCCTTCAACAATCAGAGGACAGTGCTTGCTTAACACGTGAAGTTATTTCTGTCACAACAATCAAGAAAGCCAACTTACATACGAGGTGGGACACAACAGAAGGAAACACAATAGAAGAAAAAACAGAAGACATGCCATAGGAATCAAGAATGTGAAGATGAAACCTCTATCTCAGACTCAGATTACTCTGAGCACGATTCAACATCGGAAGACCTTTGTTTTACTGAGGATTCAGAACCAGAAAAGTGTCAGATATCTTATTCGATATCAGAAATGTTGAGGACCCCGAATACCAAGCGAAATATTACCAAAGGTAAACAATGACGTAAAGCAATAAACTACAGATAACAGAAAGTCGTAGCCAGTCTCTTCCAAAATGTTAAGACTACGTCCAAAGTGAAGAAGACTGATATCAAAGAGAAGTAGACTGAAGCAAATCAGAATATGTCTGAGAACAAACAGGGAAAGACAAAGACTAAAGAAAAGAAGATGGAGACGAAAGAGAATAGTAAACCTAAAGAAAATAGAAAACTGAAGATACCGGAGACATCTCACCAAGAGAAAAGTACGTCTGGTTGCCAAAAGAGGAAACAGCATCACGAATCCTAGTACTGTTATGTATGTAAGAATGATAGAGTTGAAGGCATAAGGCTTTGACCTATGTGTTTGAGGTATGTGCATGAGATTTATGTGGGTCTGACCCATGATGACGCGATTCTGATATTCCGGTGTGCGTTTGGTCTGAGACAGTTTGAAAATTTATTTATGTATCAAACTTTTTAGACATCGATGACAAAATGTTGTTTGTTTGCATGCTATTCATACTTTTATAACGCAGGTCAGATCTAAGTATCTGTCTTCTCTTTTTTATAAGTGCTATGTTTTTACCTGTAAATGCCTCAACAAAGATATGGGTCACCTTTGGTACCCGTAGTCCAAAGGTGAACCATGTGTAGGTATATTTTATTTTTATTTTTTTACCCTGTTATAGGTACTCACATATATCTGGTTTTTTTAATGGTAGAGAATAGACTAATGAGTACTGGTGTCAGAATTTGTAATTTTATTTCTTCTTAAAAAAAATTTGAAAGCTTAGCTATGGCCACCTTCGGTGCACCTGCCTTACATAAAAAAACAGCCGGCAGCTTCATTGACTGTATTAAAGAGATTTGAAATGTCTCGTTAGATGAAAAACGTGTATGCCAATGTGTTGAGTTGTGTCACGTTACAGCTCCATAATTTGTAAACAACCATCGTTAAAATAACCAAAAACAAATAATTATCCTCCCTGAAAGTCAACCTAGGTAGTCTTGGGGTAGAGTGCTCCACAGAATTCAATGTTCGTGGGTTCCAACCCAGCTGAGGTTGACGGGTTTTTCTTGGGCGATAAAATTCCAGAGGGGAAGTAAAGCCGTCTGTCCCACGTTGATTGTAGCATGTAAAAGATCCCTGGAAGGTATGTGAAAATACCTTTCTAGAAAAATTGGTAGGATTTTTCACGCTCGCTCGTAAAATTTCAGTGAGGAAGGCACCACCGCTCTTTCTGAACTTCCCTAGGACATGTGCTTTCTACCAGATTGTGCGGGCAGCACTAGCCAGCCTTTGGGTTGAAGTCTAATAAATCCAACCAACACCTATAAAATAAACTATATTAATAATCAGCCTTTTTAAAGTTTGTGTTGCAAAGCATCATGAGAGAGCATACACTTTTCTGCTAAGTCATTCAAGCAGCTTGTTCCCTAATTTTTCATCCAACATGTGAATCAAGCTTTAGTCCCTCGGCTTGTGAACTTTACCAATTCACTGTCTCTTGGGTCAATGACGTCACTTGTTTTAGTGAATTAGACTTGATGTTTTGTCTCACTCTGGGAAATTCCCCCCTACCCTGACCACGCTCTCGTTCAACGCCAAAAGTTATTCAATTATTCGGTCAGAACAGGTTTTTCGGGGAGAATCTATTCATTGTACGAAAACAATAGGTTCATATGATGTTTATTTATGTATCTACGGCCTTTCTAGGAAAAGCTTTGGAACGTTTCTTTCTCTTTTATGTTACTTTGATTACTTTGGAAGCTACAAAGTACCTGGAAATACTGTCAATAAAAAATAAAAAAATAATTTGGCCACCCCATTTGTTTGATAGAAAGAATGAAAGGGAAAACATTATAATTAGTTTTAAGAACAGAGTTTTGAAAAAAAAATTGTACGGAACCCCACACGGACTTTCTTGCTCTATTTTTATCTATGTTTAAAAATGGAGATATTTACTCAAAACTCGTAATATATGTGAAACGAAATAATATACACTAGCAAACCCAAGCATAAATTGCACTATACTTACATAATACTTTATTGAGTCCCGGTTTTAAATTTTATAATTTTATTTTTAAAGAATGTCCTCATTTGTATGTTTGGACCAATAAAAATGATCGATTTTGGGTCCACAAGGGTCAACACTTCGTATTAAAATTTCGACTTTCGGTTAAAATCTTAGCAATTTATGTTTGGGTTTGCTACTGTATATTATTTCGTTTCACATATATTAAGAGTTTTAATTAAATATCTCCATTTTAAACAATAGAGCGAGAAAGTACGTGTGAAGTTCCGTACAATTTTTTTTTATTATTGCTCAGTTTCAGGAAAGAGTAGCAGCTTATGTAAGACATGGCTAAATGTTGTGGACGAATGTGTGAAAAAGAAAAACTTTAAGAGTGTAATGTCCCAACTTGTGAGCCCTATGTTGTTTCGAAAAGGAAGGATGATACCACAGTTTTGAATATTTTATATTTTAAATTCAGGTATTCTCTTTATTTTAATTATTCATTTTCAATTTAGAATATTTAAGCCCTTCAGACAGTTTATAAGTCAATACATTTCTTTTATGTTAAATGTGCTTACTGTATGCGTTGGACGATGAAACAAAGGGAAGAGCTGATCCAGCACAGAGTTTTCGTTCTAAGAGAAATACACCTTTTCCTCAGTAGAGAGCGGTTGCATTGTCCAGCCAACCAGAAAGTTAGAATTCAAACTACACTTATGTGATAGGTCGAGATTGTTAGGCCGCACGGGTGCAAGCTACTATGTCATCAGAATTTGAAAAAAGACGCGAGGAAGAAACGAACTCTCACTAATACCAGAGAAGAGATTTGCAGTGACCAGCGAGATGACAAGACGTGTGTTGTGCGTCGTCACATATTTTAATAATGATATAGTATGTGTGGTGAACAGCGTAGAAACGGGTCGGTTGTATAAACTGAAATTGTTAATGATTATAATAATAACATATAAAAGAATATGTTCCAACAATAAATCAACATAAAAGTGATCAAGTTATATTTATTGTATAAGTGGGAATTTCATTATACGATGCGTCGATACGAGAATCTGAGCTAGCTAACTTTTAAGCCGTCTTTACGAGTTCTACAATTGTTGCCTAACTAAGGGGCATTACATCGTCGTAGGTGGAAGAGGAGCCCAACAGTGGGGCCTTCATCATATAGGCCATTTTAAGAATTTTACAAGAGTCTTAAGAATAAAAGACATGTATGACTCGGTGTATGGATGTTGTTGAAACGAAGTGAGTATGCAAGGATAGGTAAGTTTTGAGAAAGTAAGTGAAGATGGATTAAATATCAAGTTTTTTCAAGCTATATTCACAATTTCTTACCTACCCAATAAGGGAACGGCGTGATGAGATATGTATTTTTTTTTAAATTATTAATCATAAAATTCAACTTGTTAGTTTTATAATCATATTGTAAATTAATTTTGGATTTAATTATGTTCTAAAATAACAAGCAATTTCTTAAGGAGTCGTGGATGAGAGCGTGAGTTCGTATTTTTATGCGTTTTTATAACAAAAAACTTTTTTTTGCCAACATAAATACAATATGGTTTCAGTAAATATATTTATTTTAATTTTTTATACGGTATATTTTCAACAGTTCTTCAATGTTTGCCATAGACATCGCGGAACTCTACTAGGACATTTTATCTTCATTTAAAACGTTTGTAGAACTGTTGAGATTGATATGTGTAGAAAATTAAGCTAAACTTATAAAAGTAAAGTAATATTTTATTTATTATAGCTTTAAAAGTGTTTTGCTGTAAAAACGGCACAAGTACTGAATTTAAGTGCTCCCTTCCACCCTATATACGTATATATATAATGGTATTTCTGACAGTCTGAAACCTATCTCAGCGCTCCGGTAGGCGAGCCCCCTAATAACCATGGCTCTAAACTTAAAAACTCCATGTAATGGAGTCAGCCCGCAATAGAGTCAAACCGCCCTAGTGGCCACCATCTGTTAGCTAAGATAATGCCAACTTCTGTGGATATAAGGTATCATATGGTCAGTTCCCTCTGGCCATTAATCCCAGTTTTCTAGACTGGAGCTGCTCCGCTACTTATTTATTCAAGTAGCTCCTCAGTTGTCCTCTCACGAGGCTGAGCTGACCCCGTTTCACAGAAAGATCTGGAAGCGCTGGGGATCGAGCCCGGGGCCTTTAGATCTGTAGTTAGGAACGCTGACCACTAGACCATAAACGCGTTTGAAAGACGGTATAATATTTATAAAGTGCAATCCCATTTGTGTGTAAAAGAAAAGGGTGAAACCATTTAATGCAAATAACTATAAATACACCTCGCCGTGAGTCGAACCCCGACCTCCACGTCACTGAAAAACTGGACTAGAGCTTGACGTTTAGTCCGCGAGCCCACTAATATGTATAGTACAAAATATTACTACACCATTTGTCTTTGTTTTTCTTGTTAAAAATTGTTGCAACCTTACAGTTTTATCTCCGGGCCAGTGGGGAAAGAGAGTACGTTTATTTATTGTCATCTCATATTTTATTAAATGTTTTCATACGTTAGATATATGAATTTACCATTCTTTAAGTATCAGCATATCATTGAAAGTATCGGATATCTGAAGTAATCTGATCTGCAGTTTTCCCCATTTCGTTCAATATTCTGATAAACATTTCTTCTCTTTTTGCCAACATGATATCCTCGGTTTGAAGAATTAATATGAGAACACCATGTATATTTGAATTATTTCCTCGTTTCTAGATGTGCTTTTCAAATACATGGAAGCCACTTTGGTGGCCGTATGGTCTAAGGCGTCACTCTTTCAATAGACTAGACTGCAGATGACAGGAAGATCGGGGTTTGAATACCAGTCGGACATACTGGTAGTGTTTCTTTTCCTTAAATTATATTCCACTCTCTCTCTCCACACAAATGAGAGCAAAATTATTATAAATTAAATTTTCCTCACCCCCAGGGGCGTCGCGCAAGGGGTGGTTGAGGGGTGTCACCCGCTCAATGTGAGTTAAAAGCTCGAAAGTTGGGAATTTTGTGAGATTCGTGATCTGGAGTTGGGAAATTCTAGGCTTATTCTGTACCCCATTACTTTCTATTATGAAAGTCCTTAACCACATACTTGTACAGACAAATTTAAAATTTCCCGACTGTTGATTGCTACTCTACAAAAAATCCCAACTTCAAAAATGATCAAACATTGAAAGGATATTCTTCTGTAGTAGATTGTAGAAAGCTTAGTTAATCAAGCAGTCTAGTAGCGCCGTTGTCAGTAGGCAGAGAGAACGACCATTGAGTGTATGCCAAATGCAGTATCATAAGGGAGTTTGAGCTGCCCAGTAGCAAAATTTCACTCATCCAGCAATGATTGAAGTGGCAGCATTGTCAGCCAATGTTTTGTTTATGGTTCAGTGTTTTTAGTTGGATTTTCGTGGCTGCTAGACTGTCGCAGTTTTAGGACTCAAATTATTATCTGTTGTAAAGCCAATACCTTAATTAGGGCTTTATTAAATTTTGAAGGCATAAATGCAGTGAATAATACGCAACATTTTATTGTTTTCCTCTTGAAAGCTCTAACTGATGAAATGAGGACATTGAGATTAGTGTTAGTGTTTGAATTATGAAATACGTGTACAGTAAATTTTCTAGCAAGTATCTTTACTAGTTTGAATTGAACTGATGTATCTTACTTCATTGTTTTTTAAATAGGCTTTCGTGAAAGCAATTTAAATAGGTTCAAAGCAAACATTGAAGAAAGAACAGTAACTTAGGGCTGTGTTACATTGTTACAACTCTTATAGTTCTTAATTTGATTAAGTACGCTACATTAAACAAAAACTAAGGTTTTTTTTTCACCCTTTAACATTTTCAAATTTGAAGTACATTTAATGTTCGATTTGCATGAGATTTCGTATAACCATGTTGTTTAGAGCGGTAATTTAGAATTTTCCATAATTTATTTCATAAAATGTTAGGGGAAGCCCCTTCACCCTTACGCGCTAAATAACAATATATTTTGAATAGTTTATTGACGTACCAGTATTAACATTTTAGAACCAATTCCATGAGGCTATGAAGCAGGACATTGGTAGACAGGTATCAAAATACTGTAGAGATAACGATACATTCACTTTTTTATTTGCTTTATTTTACAGTTGAAAATGTTTTAAAATAAATATGACCAAATTGCAAATTTTTTGATAAAGTGACGAGCGAACTCAACAACACAGGGAGCTTACTTGTTAAATATTTCTTCCAAGTGTGTTATAATAAAGCAGCGGTTTCCAACCTGGAGATCGCGGCGTGTTTTGGGTACGATCACAATATAGGGGTTTTAGCTTTATATTTACTTTTTCAAGGATTTTAATTACTATAGGAAGATGCGAAATTCTACTAGAAATGTAAGTTGTTAAATCGGTAACACTACCAAGTTAATGCTTAGGTTCCTTTTGGCTATTTAATTCTGATAGCTTCTTACTGACTTGGTTTACTGTGGCAGCCTTGCAGTGCTGCTAGCATAATATAAAATCATCCCCCAACCCCGGGCTTGTTGATTCTCTTTTACTACAAATTAGTCGCATTTAATCATTACTATAAGCAATTTATGATAATTAAAACAAACATTAGTGGACTTGCGGGTTTAACGTCACGCTCTTTCGGTTTGGTTTGTTGGTGAAGGGGAAGTAAGGACTTTAATTTTGACCACGGGTAGTTTATCCTAATAACCCTCTATTCAAATAAGGGTACATTTCCTCTAAATTTTACCTATCCCGCTGGTATAATTAAATATAGATAACCCGGGATGGTAGTGAGACACAGTGGAAAAAAACCCACCTAAAACTAGGATCTGAACGCTTTTAAGTTATCAAAGGGTCACGATGGCCGCATAGAGAAAAGTTGTGGTCATAAACTACAAAATGCGGGAAACTGCTGTAATAAAGTCAGTTATATTTTTTAATCTAAAAATACACGATTTAAACGAAATCTACAAATCAAAATAAATATATTTAAGCTCAATTGGATATTTAGCTCAGATTCAAGTAAACTTAAATAAATAATAATTCAAGTTATTTCCTTATGCACTGAAAAAACCTTGTGGCTTGAAAAATCCAGTATCAACAAATAAATTTAAAAATACAGTTTTCTAAAACCATGGTTCAGGGCTTGATTATTGCCCAAAATTTTCCTGGGAGCCTCTACCCCCCATCCCCCCCATTTTCAACATTGCCTTCCTTTGCCATTTGGGAATTTTTCTAATTTCGAAATGCTTAGAGTTGGGAAAAACACTGGTTCACCCTCCCCCCTCCAATATATTTTGTGCAACGCCCCTGTTCATCCCTAGCACATTAGCCTAATTATTACATATGCATATAGCTGGAACGGGTAGTAAGACGCAGTGGTAAATTTTGAGAAATGCAGGGAGCTTGTAAATATCTCATCATATTGTTTATTATACTAAGTTGTGCTACTAAATAACGTTTGCCTGCACTATTGTTTGAAAATTGTTTGCATCCTATATAGCTTTTTTTTTATTAGCCTTTTTAAACTTGAGAAATAAAATCACTCGATTCCCCATGGCTTCACTTTTATCCGTGGCAATGAATTTACCATACGTATTCAGTTAAAAAACTTTTTTGCTCAGTTACTAACAAGTGCAGAGAAGTTTCAAGATGATATTAACCAGCTCGTCACTTACTAAACATGGCTGGATTTTTCCAGACTGTAGAACCTGATAACTTTACTTCAGGTTGTAGACACGCCTTCAAGAATTTGATTAAATTTTCTCCCTGACATAATTTAGAGATGCGAAAGAGTTTTTTTTTTAAGAAGCTCAATGTAAGTTTCCTACGAGCGATATCTCTTAGCATTATAATCATTATCTTGCGTAAGGTGATCCATTTTTATCGACTGCTACGCGCGTTATATTTTTTTTAGCATCGCGTTTTACTATCCGTTCGGGTTATAAGCCTATGTACTAAGTTACACTAATGTGTTAGGAATTATAAAGGTTTAATTTAGAAGATGTGCACCCGAATTTGCGTGGAGGGAGAATGGTAAAACATTTAGGAATAACCACCCACAGTGTACCCGACCTTAGATCATGGAGCAACCGAAGCGGGTGTTAAAAATGTTGAGATTTAATGCTTCTCTTTATAATAATGCTATAAAATTTAACTTGTGAACAAGGGAAAATTAAAATAGATAATACGGTGCACAACACAGATGCTTCTTTATCTAAAAATGCAGGCATTTACTTAAAACTCTCAAGATATGTGAGACAAAATAATATCTATATTGTTGCAGAAACATAATGGAAAAAACCGGATCACATTCCAACAAAAGATATAAATTAAATAATACACACTGTTAGAGAAATTGTGAGAAAAAAGGAACATATTGGGTCAGCAAAATTTACAATAATAAACTCAATTTCCCAAACCTCAATTTAAAAAAATATACTTTATTATAACTCAGCTATAAAAACACATTCCAAATAAAAGATGTTTACTTTTAATAGTACTATAAAAACACATTCCAAATAAAAGATGTTTACTTTTAATAAGTACTACAAAAACACATTCCAAATAAAAGATGTTTACTTTTAATAGTACTACAACTTTGCAACAATAAATTATGCCGTATGTCAAAGAGTGGTGGAGATATTATCAAACTTATAAATTTCTCCTAATGTAAGGTGCTCACAATTTTTGTTAATGGGAAAACCAGATGAGCCATTTTGTTTATAATGCTAAACAGTGCATATCTATACATTTTTATCAAAATCTTTAGAGCTAATTCGAGAAAATTGATATTTAACCTTTCGCCCTTAAGTAAAGAACCCTTAATTTTAGGGTTGGCTATCTAACTTTAAAAAAACTCATCTAGGAGGCCTTGTGAAAAACATATATAGCAAGTTTTACCCCGATCGGTAAAATTGATTCGCTCTCAGCCCAGACAGATGGCATCGCGAAACCCACTTTTTTGGGTTCAAGGGGTTATGAAAGTTGACATTCATCAAAATCTTGAATTAGAATTTTTCTTTACGATCACAAGACTTACTCTCTCAGGGGAGTCTAAACAAAGTAAAAATAAGAGTGCAGAGAGATATTGTTTAATTTAACCACAAAATAAACATATTATTGTTTAAAACATTATCACGTCAGGGCCGTGAAGTTGCCACCATCACTAACGGAGCATAATCAAAATCTCTGGTCAATATTTAGTGCTGAATTTGTTCCACAAGATTATAATATTTCTTTAGTTTGTACTTCAAGAAGTTTTCGTGAAAATCCCAGAAAACTTTGGCTTTTGTCAACTTCACGTGTCATCACTTAACTAAGGACACAAATTCTGAAATAAGTGACAATATTTAGTGGCGAATTTGTATTACAAGAATATCCTACTCCCATAATTTACGCCTCCCATAATTTTCGATAAAACACCAAAAAATACTGTGGCTACCAGCTGCTCCGGAACAGGGGGGTCCTGTGAGGGGGGGAGGATCTTGAGCCAACCTGTATTCATCCTGTGGGTGCTGAGACTATATTAAGCCCCCCTATATTTTCCAAGTTAATTAAAAAAACATACAACTATTAACCATCAGTTTGGTAATTTTAAGTAATGAAGACAAACCATCATATATTTATAATTAATTTAAAAGAAAACTTAAATGCCCAAACTTTACAGCTTATATTTCTCTCACACGAAAAAACTTTCTTTGACAAAAAATAGCGTAACTAAAGTCAGGCCTGTTATTATTAAATGTAGTGGGTAGCGCTGGTTTGGGGCTGAAAGTTCATGGGTTTGAGATATGCTCTCCCTCGTGGGGATTACCCTGGCTCAGACGGGACAAAAGGCTTCCCACCCCTGTCTTAATGGGTGTTCCTCATCTAGTAATCCTGGCAGAGTGCCTCCTCACGGTAGCCCACGGGCAAGGTCGTTAGGGTTTACCCAAAGGGCGGCTAAATCTCTGTCGAGGTCGTCTGTGTGTGAATGAATGGGGGTAGGGAGGGTAAGGGCCCCCTACTACTTGCCACACTAAGCGGTTGGTATCAAGTACCATCCGTGAAAGTTGTTCAGGCCAAATCCACGAGGTATTGTCTGGGCAACTCAGGTTGAAAGCCATTTTAGGGTGTTTCCTGAAGTTAGGCGCCTGACCTTCTCCAAGGGGTTAACACCCCTACGTGAGCGTCCAGCACTCACGGAAGGAGGAGCCAACTCCCCCCCAGTGATGGAAGCTGGCTAAGGCGGCGGGGTTTTCCCAGTTGTTCGGTGATGACAGGGCTCTATGGTGGGCACGAGGTCATCGATTCTTAAACTACCCGCTGCGCATGTAAAAGTGCGTGCCTACACTCGAAAGGTACAGCCATGATGGATCTGAGGAGTCTCGCAAGAGTGTTTGTTCTCCAGACAAGTGGATGCTGAACCCTGACACGGCAGGAGAGTTTCAACTTTGAAAATTCACTGACTTATACTTATAAGTGCCAGACTAGTGACGTGGTGGTTTATTTTAAAAAATATATTAAATGCAGCTGAATTCGTAAGAACATTTGATTGTGGAAAAATACATCTATCGATGTGCATAGTTTTATTTTGTAGCTTGTTTGCCTACTAGGTCATGTCTATAAATATTATAATATATATATATATATATATATACTATAATTAGTTTAAATCGATTAAGTAAACCTCTTAAAATTAAACAACTCTGTGGCTTGTTAATTATTGATTATTATTAAATGAGGAAAAGCCACAAATAATCACCATTTTTATCCAGGCTAAATAATCTCCAAACCATTCTAAATCAAATATTAATATCAGACAAAAACGTTAATTGTGTGCTCTAAGGATTATTGACCGAGCGTTTCGTGTTCTTGTTTTAACTTGACCATTTGATAATTTGTCATTCTCTCCGGATGTTTGTTCCACGATAGCTGCGAGGAACAATTTGACAAAATTTGGCAGATACATCCTTTGAACTTAGGCAGAACGAATTATGTTCTGAATGTTGTTTTTAAAATATGGTTGTCAGTTTCAATATGGCGGCCACTCAAAAGATTTTTAGTTTAATAGCTCTTCTTAAGTAATTTGAATTTAAAAATTCTAAACAATCAATCTAGTACCTAGGGTGTATTTTTTAAATTTTGACCTTTGTTGTGGGACTGACTTCTTAAAACATGTGAATAACGTTTATTTATTATGAATATAATATACTATTGAATATTGTATTAATTTGTTTATTGTCTAAATTGATCAACAAATAAAAATACCAACTTCAAATTCAAAGGGAATATATTGGAGATACCTCAACTTAAAATCTTAAGAGAAATCTTAAGACTGTAATAACGATAATAACATGGAGGAAGCGAGGTCTACTGTTCACAGAACTAATAGTAAGACTGTAGTAACGATAATAGCATGGAGGAAGTGAGGTCTACTGTTCACAGAACTAATAGTAAGACTGTAGTAACGATAAGAACATGGAGGGAGCGAGGTCTACTGTTCACAGAACTAA
>CABFWO010004805.1:0-27436 GCA_902155825.1 Timema genevievae
TAAAACATTCAACTACTATAAATTAATTATTACAACTTTAATAGGCCTATGCAGTAAATTGAAAAATTTGAGCTTCAACATGAGGTGAGAGAACAACCTTGTATTAAACACATTTCTCTTTTATTCTTATTGAGCCATGGAGAAAATAGGGTAAGGCTCGTCTTATACTCGGGCCAATACGGTATATTTAATTTACAAATGTTTGATTCAATGAGGCTTCATTTGTAGGTAATAATACAGGTTTACTACAATGTAATTCCTAATTATTTTGATTATATGATTTCCCCTATAATATTTTCTGTTATAATTTGAAACTCACCATTTGCCCGAAGCCTCATCCTCACTATCAGAGATGGTGATGACCGACACAGCTGGTGATGGTGTATCGTGGATAGTGATGGTTTGCTGTCTGTTAGATGTCACTGGCACAGCCTACCAAAAGGGACCATTTAAGTGTATCAATGTACAACACTCCAAATTATCTTTTTCTTTAGGCAAAACAAAAGTGATTTACCAAAAATTGTTCATTTAATCAATACTTCTGAAAATTAGTTGTTTCTTTTTACTATTAAAGTGTGCATCAAATATAGAGACAAGTTCAATGTGGATTTCTGGATGCTTTGTGCAGTCTAGTAGCAATAAGCTCACTTCAACCTTTTTGGTCCAAATTAGTTTTTCATATTATGTTGGTATATGGTTTGTATTCAAATAAAAGTAAATGTTAATAACTTTGTTTTACTTTGCTGTTCACATCACCTGTGTAGCATACATAATCACTCATACCAAGGGACACAAGCTGCAGATTTACCTGAGGGGGTTGTTGCTCCTGGGACTGCTGTTGTAACTGCTGCACCACGTGGCTGTGGTGCTTTCCGGTGGGTTGCACCACCGAGCCATGATGCTGCCAGTGATTTCCACTTGCCGGTGAATGGCGTCTTCTGGCGCTGCCTGTACCGTTGTAGCCAATGACAGATTCTACAACAGGAGAAAGTTTACTTCATTGGATAGTTATTCTCAGGGTTGCGACAATAACTTGGCTCTCATGGTTACTTCGAGTCTTATAGGGCCAAATTCTTTCTCTTTGTTGATTTGAATAAATTCAAATTTGGTTATAGCATGCACCTCGGACTGACCAAATCTCTTAACACTAATCAGATTGGTAATAAACCCAATAACAATTAGTTCTTTACTTATAAATCTAATTCACAAACAATTCCAGCTTTTGTTATTTTGTTAGTAGTTAATAAACATGTTTGAGAGTCGAATGTACCTGAAGGGGGCGTTCCCTCCTTGACCCTCTTCTTTACAGGACTAAGCTGTGTGGGCTCCTTCTTGTGACTGGGCACCGCCAGATGGTGGTGATGGTGGTGATGGTGGTGAGTGGTAGGTTGAGGAGGCACCAGTTGGTGCGATGAGCTCTTGGAAGGAACCCCACGTTTGCTGGAAGCCCATGCTTGGTGCGGGTCCACCAGGCCGGACGAGTCGTACACCTCTGCCCCCACGTCCACCGGGAACACTGGCCTGTGCTCCTGGACATAAACACCACACTTATATAGCACTGCTATCAGCACCAGACACTAGACACTGAACACAGTGAAGACACCTGGAACATGTTCACTTATTATCTAACTTTAGTTATTAAATATAATTTACAATGTTATATTATCCTATTTGCCCTACGGTGAATATTTTGGCAAAGCTTCGTAAGTGTTGAATCTAATGTAAGCAAAGTGAAGGTAGTGTATACTTGTAGAATGGCTCCAGAGTCAACCAGCAGGGGTCGGCCCCAATCTCCTGCATCGGAGAGCAGAGGCTGCTGTTGTGGAGGAATCTGTTGCCATGAGGGAACTACCATTTGTCTGTTTGCGGGCCACGATGTCTGAACTGCATTCTGTCAACACAATAACAAGGTCGCATCACCTGCCTCAAACACTAGTTTTAACTTTGTATGTCTATGTGTCACCATTTTGTTACCTCTGATGAGTGATACCTTCATGTAATGAACTGCAATATTTAAATTACTCACCGTGAGCAGCATTTGTCGGCCGCTTTGCTCAACCATGGATACGGGCACATATTGCTGTTGGGCAGTCACCTGCAACCAAGATGGCCGATTCAATGTAGTTGGGCATTCAAGTCAAATTATCACACTAACCATGGCCGAGTTGTTACCATATTGTAAAATACAGAGAACAACTCCTTTCCACTTGAAATCCACAAACAAGACTAATGTTGTAATTTTGAGTGTTTTATTTCTATTCCTCACTACTTTACATTGCTATGTGTTATTTGTTCAGATATGGTCCTGTAATGTACAACAACTAGAATATGTACTTTCGAGGTTTCTCATTACCTGCTGTGATATGATTGGTGGTTGAATCTGCAGCTGCGGTGGTGGTTGCTGAGCGACCACAGTCACGTGTTTGGCTGGAGAGCCCATGCCTTGGTACCCTGTTGGGCACAAGATGGAGGGAACCAACTGGTGCTGGTGAAACGGGTCAGCGCGGGTCGTTCCTGTGTACTGGCGGGCCACCGATCGTCCGTTGTACAGTTGGTACTACAGTTACACATGCACAGTCAATAATATTGTATACACGAGTATTTTAATTGGGGACACTCATAATTATAAAAGCAGATTTTTTTTAAAGTAAAGTCGAATCTGCTATGTGCCGAAGAGTATTGAGTAAAACAGAGCCTCAATTCAATAAATATATATTTTTCCCTATTTAAATAAAAATTAAACATTAAGTTACTAGATGTAAAAATAAACTATGTTAAAATTAAAATAAGAATGTGGAGTATTTCAGCCAATGACAGAGTGCGCTGTGGGGTTGTAGGGCTGATGAAGAGGTCATATTTTTTCCCCTCCATCTATTTTTGCCAATACTTCATTTTATTCCCCACATCGTGCTAACGGGCCTATACCACTATGCCACAAGGTTACATTTATTTTTGATCTGCATTGTGTAAAGTGGTCAAGGTTTTAGGCTCTTAGCTCTCCACCATTTCATCCAGAAGATATTTGTTTGACATTCTTTATTTTGTTAATTAAATAATATTCTCCAAACACATAAATTCAATGTTCATAAAACAGGCTTGCAAGTGCCCAGCAGTTATAGTATTCAAGAACATTAAAATTATAAACAGTTTATATCTCATTTCACAAAATTTACCCCTAAACTTTACTATTATTATTGTTAGCACCGCGTCTTAATACCCATTTGGGTTATACACCCTTACGCTAATGTGTAATGGTAGGGTGATTGTGAGATGAAATGGAGGACCTACAGTTTAACGTGGAATCCGAACCACGGTGGAGGCCTGGCATTCCTCACATTCACAAGTTGTGATTAATACACGTCTTGTCAGAGGTGAAGGAAGGGTTTGGCAATCGGATAGATCTGTGCCGGGGCCGAGGATTGAACCCCGGAACCCCCAGCACAGAAGTCCGACACCTTACCCCTAGACCACCACGTCTCAACTTTATTAAAAATTATGTTTTCATTATCAAGATACTGAGAATACTGTACTTATTATATAATACTGTTATCTAACCAATTAGGCCTAATGCAATATAAATAGCCTTCAGCATCCACTACGTGTTAGTCTATTCTAGGCCTAATTTAATCTGTATTTGTCATTAAGTTATTCAGCTAAAATGTTTAATTATAAGAAAAGTGTGGGGTTTTACGTTAATTATAAGTATCCCAAACCATAATCAAATATGTAAGCAGCATATAATCTACATTTCAACTCTCATGAAGTAATTGTTTGAATAGAGCAAAATCTTAATTTATTACTTTTACTCTTCACTTTAAAGCATCATACTTATCTTGTTTAAGCTTTGGTCTGTTTCAAGATGCATGTGCAGTTTCATAGTGGAAAGGGGCGGGTTGGTACAAACCCACCGGCCAATCAGCGTAGAGCTTTTAGCATCCGGTTTTTTGATATAGTGGAGTAGGACATCACGAATAGCATGTGCTACACGTTCTGGTCTAGATTATTATCATTTTGGGGTGTTGGAGATATCTGGGAGGAAAGAGGGTCCACCATGTGGTTTGTTGGGGTGGAGATAGCTGGGAGGAAAGAGGGTCCACCATGGTGGGGTAACACCACATGTGGCTAGTTGGGGTGTTGGAGATATCTGGGAGGAAAAGAGGGTCCACCATGGTGGGGTAACACCACATGTGGCTAGTTGGGGTGTTGGAGATAGCTGGGAGGAAAGAGGGTCCACCATGGTGGGGTAACACCGCATGTGGCTAGTTGGGGTGTTGGAGATATCTGGGAGGAAAGAGGGTCCACCATGGTGGGGTAACACCCCATGTGGTTTGTTGGGGTGGAGATAGCTGGGAGGAAAGAGGGTCCACCATGGTGGGGTAACACCGCATGTGGCTAGTTGGGGTGTTGGAGATAGCTGGGAGGAAAGAGGGTCCACCATGGTGGGGTAACACCACATGTGGCTAGTTGGGGTGTTGGAGATATCTGGGAGGAACCTCATGTGGCTAATTGGGGTGTTTGAGATAGCTGGGAGGAAAGAGGGTCCCCCATGGTGGGGTAACACCACATGTGGCTAGTTGGTTTAAAGGGGACATAGACATAGACAGTCTAATAAACTTTAGTGCAACATTTTTTATATTATCAACCGCTAACTTAATGCCAAAATATAAATTGTAATTCATGAAAGTGTCCCAACAGATCTACTATATCTAAGTACAAAATATAACGTAACCTCCGCAGCATATATTTTATGCTCTACCGTACCCTCTGACTTCCGTGGACCAACCAAGAGAAGCAACATGGAGATGAATATCGAAGAAGGCAACTAAGTACAATTTCTATCTTCACAAAGTGATCCTCCATTTGTAAACAGTTTTGGCGCACGAGCCATTCAAGTAAATTTTTTTTCTTTTTCTTTCTTTATTTTGATTTTAAAATTGTGTATACCTTTAAGCAACCATTTATTCCTTTTTGTTTTGTTTCAAACTATTTTCTAAGCTGATAGTTTGTAGTATTGCCAATGAATAAGCGTTTCTACTTTAAGTTGTTAGGATTTGTCGTCATTGTCATCATCATAATCTATTTCCAGCTTGAGTTTAGTAAAATACCTCCATATTCCTCCTTTTAGTTGTACACTTGCTGTTATCTGCTCCTCCCATCTCTCTGTACTCCCTGTAATCCTACTCTTTCCCAGATAACTTCATTCCTAATCCTGTTTCTCCTCATGACAGCTAAAATGCTCAACTTTTTACTTCATGAATATTCAAATGCATTGACACAGAAATGTATTCTTGCAATAAAGACTTTAGTGGTTTACAACATCGTGTGTGTGTGTGTGTGTGCGCGCTAAGTGAGGCTGGGACCGTCAAATCTATGAGGATATTTGAGAATTCAAGACTAAAAAAGAAGTTTTAGGTTTGAATTTTTTTTATAGCTATTATAGGCCTAAGGCTTACTAGAGGGAAAACCTAATAACAAAACCCTAAACCATTAATGTATTAATGTAAACAAAGTTGGAAAGCTAAACATTTATGCTTGTATTTTTTAAGATTCAGATTAGAAGGTAAAATGAATATTTGGATTCGATCCACCTCTAACACACATTAAATTGGCTTGGCTGGCCTCCACCCCCCACCCCCTCTATCTTTTTTTAAATAACACTTTGATTTTTACACAACTGTTTTTCTTTTCACTTCTAATTTCATTATTTCGTTCAACCTTTGGCCATTAGTGAAGAATGGCCCTGAGCATGAGGTGAAGTTCAGGTATTACAATCACAATTTTAATTAATTAGTACTCAGAATAAAATGTAATAAAAATAGGTCGTTAGCGAAATGGTTAAACACTTTAAAAATTCTGACTTTATATTTTAAAATTCCAGTCATTTCTAGGAAATTTGAGAAATTCCCTAATATTTCCCTGATTGTTCCAGGTCAAACCAAATTCCCTGACATTTCCCAGTTTTCCAGACGGGTGGCAGCCCTGATCAATGCAATACTCAAGAGAAAGGGCTGTAAAAGTCACAACCAGATGTGAAATGATGGCTCTATTTGATCTTTTGTGTGTTGGTTGTATAGAAGCTCAACCCTACTAGAGCGCATGAATTGTGTGTGTTGGTTGTATAGAAGCTCAACCCTACTAGAGCAGCATGAATTGTGTGTGTTGGTTGTATAGAAGCTCAACCATACTAGAGCGCATGAATTGTGGACAAGTGATGGCCCCAGACTTGACATTCTACGAGTACAAAGAGATTTCCGTGAGCTGTGAATATTCATGAACCCAACACACCACCTCTGTCTTGGCGTCTTGGACTGGAAAAGATGGCATTGTACGAGTTGTACATCAAAAGAGAACACTTTCAAGGCCTGTCGTCAAAGTGTTTCTTCTCCCACTCAAATAAGGTTGTATATTGTTACTATCTTGTATTTTTGTTTGTTTCGTGATTGTTCTCCTCATTCAAGGGGGCTGGTATGTTTAGTATGAATACATCTACTGAACCTTTGTGTAATTAATTATATTCATTAGCACGTTACTGCATTGACCCTATTCCCCTAGTGGTTCTAGGCTCACTCATCCCGCACTCATAACGTGTAAAACTGTGAGCAAAGCGTTTTTTAGCCTTGGGACACACAGCCATGAAACTCTCGGGTGTGAAATAATTAATAAGTGCTCAAGAAACAATATTGTAACGCCTCATCACTCCAGGTATTCTCAGTCACCATTCGCAAAGGTAGGCTCATAGTTAATTGATTGGTTTTCTCTGTGTTTGATAATTTAACGCGTGTGTACAAAATCTCGCCTATCAACAGCGCACAATACTCATTGTCACACGTGCAGCAGAAACAAGTACAGTGAATGTAAGAGAGACAAGGAAAGTGAAGGCCAGTAGAATGAAGTGTGTGAGATAGTAGAGGAAGCAAGACTGAGATGGTTTGGGCATGTAATGAGGATGGAAAAAAAGAGAGGATGCCAAAGAAAACCTTGGAAATGAAGTATGCAGGAAAAAGACCACAGTGGAGGCCAAGAGAGAGATGGGAGGAGCAGATAACAGACAGTATGGAAGTGAGACAAGAAGAATATAAGCATATGAAGGATGAAGAATGTTGGAAGAACAAAGAAAGATGAAGGCATTTTATATCAAAGTAACCCAGCCACGGGCTGAAAACAACTGATGGTGATGAATGTAAGTTGAAATGTTGTGACCCCACTAAACATGGCGATCAGTATAAGCAAATAAAGATTTAAAAAATCCACAGTAAAAGAATGTTTAAAAGAAGCTTGAAAACAAACCAGATTGTCATATCCAGTGGCTCTCTCTCTGACCAGGCGTTGTACCTGATTGTTGAACGTGAGTGTGACGTTGCCGTTGGAGCTTGGGACAAAGTTGGCTACTAGTGGTGGTGCCTGCTGCGTCGGTTGGTGGTGAGAGTTGGAGTAGCTGTTCCGCCGACACACTTCCATCATCTGGACGCTGGCCTTTACGTTGTTGCAGTGGGCGTAGTCCACTAGATGAGCCAACGTCACAAATGCATGGTTCAGCGCCTCACCCGGAGTTATACGGCGCTCCTGAACACCCCAATGTCATACTTGTAGTAACAAATAGCAAATTGGAATAGGGATGAAAATATTCTACTTAGGCGTCTTTTTGAGGTCTATCTACTGAGTGTTGCACTAGAACTAGATTTATCAGTCAAAGCAATAATGTCCTTTTGTTTTCTTAGGTTACATAACTCTTTATTTTTATGGTTTTCTAATTATTTGATTGGCATCACATTCTTATAATTTCTCAAGTGCTATATATCTAGTTTCTCATTCACATTTTGCTGTTGTAAGCCCTTAAGGCCTTAGAGATCAATCGTTAATCTTGATTTTAGTTTTCTCACATTTTTAAGAGCTAGGTTATGTACATTCTCTATCATGTTCATTTTTTTTGCTATTATGGCCTAGGAAATCGCTATAGTATATTTATTTCTAGTTTGTCAATTTAACACAACTTTTACTGTGTAGATTATATCAAAGGGCCCTTGTAGTTTACCTGTTGTCCATGTTTGTTGCAAAATAGGTAGACTGCCCTGTTACCTTTATATTTCTTTTTTTTAACCACAAATGTATTTTACTATTTATGTTTTGGGTAGATTCTAAACCTGTCTCGCCTGAGGCAATTTTGACTAACCTTGTACCCCATACTTCATCTTTGTAACTAATAATTATATTTGGTTTGCACAACACATTTTTATCTCTTTTTATTGAATATGTTTTCAGCCCCCCACTCTATTGTGGAATGTTTTGGAAGTTGAAATTTTAAATTAATTTATTATATTTTTTGAATTTCTGTGACATATGTTTTGGGTTGCCAACAGCTGAGTGACTATTTTACAAGAAACGTTAAAAAGAGTATAGAAGGGCGGGCAAGCAAGGCCTCCAGTTTTCTGGTAAGTGTGTGTGTGTAGTCTTGCCTGCCCGCCCTTCTATCCTTTGTAGTAACTTTAACTAAGTGAAAACCAAATTAATAGTAATAATGTATGTCAAAGAAGATATAGTAAAGAAGCGTATTTAAAAGAATTATGGATGAACAGAAAAGGGACAGGAAATTATAAATAGAAGCTTTAGATGTAATTTTAGATAAAAATTGTGTAATGATTATTCAACAATATAGATAGAATTTTAATTCTTATTGTGTGAATGACAATCAGCACAAGTTTATGATATACATATAATGATGATGATGTTAATGATATTAATGATTATACTAATAATAATAATGATTAACAATAACATCAAATTAAATAATTAAAATAATATTTATAGTAATAATAATATGAAATTAGGGTTTATCTTTGTCCCTTTTAGAAAAACACATCCATAGATGATAATATAAACATTAAAACTAATGGTTTATTGACACTAAAATACACATTTTTTATTCAGTTCAAAATCGAGATGAGATATATTTCAAGCGAGATCGAGAAGTTTTAAATCCCTAATTTCAGGATAGTTTTGGGAGTTTATATTTTTATTTTGTGGTGATTTTACATCATTTTTCAAATTAGAAAATAGAAAGACATTAGAATATTGAAGCTGAATTTATGAACTTTAGTAAACTGAGGCGGTATTGTGTTACATCCAAATATGCGTACTTATTAGTAAATAACAGGTCAGAGAAGTTGATTAACCAAAATTTGGGAAAAAAATTACCAATGTAATGATATTGGAAATGATAAAAAAAATTATGGATGAAGGAATTAAAAGGAAGGGTTAGTTTGCATCCAGTGTTGTCACGGATGTAGAGCGTAGAGGGAAGAGTTAACCAACATCCAATAGACAACAATAGGGGAAATGAAGCAAATAAAGTATAAAATAATTAATAAATTCTAGCTTGTAAACGCTCAGGTTGATACCCTCAACCTAAAATCAATAATAATGTTGGGATTAATCTATATTCAAAAAACAAATAAAAATAAAGTAAATTAGAGCAAGAAAATGCACATAATGTCATTTAACATCATCTTTACAATTGCTACAGATTCCCAAGCTATCTTCAGCGCATTGTTCTGTCTTTGTTCCGGGGACACGGAGTACTTCTAGGGTTTAAGGTTCCTAGTTTTACAGAAGACATGTTGCACACTTTTATTTCCCCCTGAGACTAAGTTCTGAAAGGGCTTGATATATTTTAGTTTATTACTTTGTTTGAAACCTCTTTTCTAAGTTGATTATAAAAGAGTTAGTGAGCCCTTAGCAGATTCCAGAGGAATGTCGTGACTGTCACATTGTTCGCTGTTTTCTCACGTCCATGTTTGAACTAGAGGTTTAAGAAGATGTATTTAGTTTTGATAGACAGCAGATAATAGCACATTCCTCACAAGTTGAAATACAGAAACTAAGAAATCATCTCTTATGAACATCCAGTCTAAGCCTATTGGAAGGGAAAAGTGATAATTTGGTGGCAAATCAAGACGCAAATTAGAAGGATGCACTATTGTTACTAAAGTATGTTATAATATTGTTTTAATCTAGCAATACTTTTGGTCCAGAGTGTTTTTTCCAAAGTGGTTCTTCACTCTCCGTCACCGCAAATGTGGCTACACTTCCTCTAAATATAAAAATATGACCTTCCTCACTCGTTAAAAAACCATTATCAAATCTAGTAAATTGACGTAGCCCGAATTGATAGAAAGACACTGAGCTAAAATTTTTTTAAAGAAACAGAACCAGAACAGGAACACTATAAGGAACATAAAAGAACCGAACCTTTAATGTGCTCTACCCAGAACCAGAACCGGAACCTTTAAAATGTTTGTTTAGAGAACAGGAACCTGAACCAGAATTGATAAAAATTTCTGTTCAACTCCCTGGTTTCTACACTGTCTTGTAAAAAAAAGTTAGTAAAATTGACATTTTAATTAGCTAATATTTCTCCAGAAAATGCTTCAGTAACTTAATTTACCCTATAAGAAAATGTAGGAATCATAAAAAGTTAAAAATTGAGGTGTTTTATATTTCATTTATTATTCCTTAGAGTAATTGTGTATGATCATGTCTTCTGTTCCAATTCCATTCCTCTATGCAAAGTTGCACATGCGCATTGCATGGACTCTCGCTAGAAATTATCTTATTGATAAATTTATTTCAATTCTATTTTGTATGCTTATAAAAGTTGATGTCTATACTTTAAAAAATAAGATCAACATTTATTTTAGGTTAGCCAACATAATTCTTAACTAAAAAGTAACTAAACTAGTGCTAGTTTTGTAGTTAAATGTATTACTTAATACAAGTTTTAAATATCTTAGGTTCGAAAACATTCAATATAATATATTCTTGATTATTATTTTAGAAAGGGGCCAGATAAAAATAGTAAAAATATTTGCTTTTTTTATTTTCAATGCTTTGTCATGGCAATACAACTAAACAAATGAACGACAATATTGAATAAGATTACCGGTTCTAACAAGTTTTAAAGCTATGTTATGTTATTAATTTTAACAATTTGTTAAGTAAACGAATGATTTATAAGTGGAAATGCCGATATTATCCAAATTAAATAGCCTATTTTTACTATTGCATTTTAAAAATTGATTATTAAGTGCATCAAGTGGAAGCTCAAAAATAACTAGAGCCTTCAAAATGGAGCTTGTATTACGAGCTCGACTCAAAGCTCGACATCCAAGTACTCGCAGAGCCCTTGTATGAAGTGTTTTAAAACAAAACACAATGCTTACCAGAAGTTTGGAGACTAAATGTAAATTAGAAATATTATTAGTTCCTTGTAGCTTTTTTATAGTTCATTTCCTCTTGAAAATGTTTCAATTTTATTTTTGGATAGAACATAAAAAAATCACTTTTTGGTAGGGATAGACGAGAATGACATTTTTACTGCGGTACAGGAAATGATCCAAAATAATGGGATCGAGAAATTATAAAAAATGATGTATTAGAATAATTTAGATTGGAAATATATATTGATTTTTAAACTAACATGGTAAGATTTGTAAAAGTTTTGACCCTATCAAACGTTTTACATAAATAATAAAAATTATAATATCATAAAATAATATAAACATGGAGAGGGGTGTGAGAATATAAATTGTTATCGAATCAAAGAGCAAAATTTTAAACAAATATTGAATTTAGTATAAATCATATCGTTAATTTTAATACATTTTTTATAAGTTAATTTCTTTTGAAAATGGAAAAGAGTGAAAAAATAAATTTTTTGCCCTTCTTAAATAATCTTTAGGTTTAAAACCTCTTCAAACTTATATATGTTTGACACCCCTTATAGGTTTTTTAATCTCTGGCTGTCTGGTTGCTAATCTGACACGCTAAGAACTCTCTCTCTCTATATATATATATATATATATATATATGTGTGTCCTCCTCTAAATCTTTCAAGCTGTCTCACTTGCTGACTGTCCACAAGAGAGATAAGTCAGCAGTATCTGCTGGAAAAATAAGCACAGGCAGGAAAGAGCAAATCCTGCCCAACTTTCGAGACAGGGTAAATTCCAGACATTTTCCCCGAGTGTTTGAGATCCCGCCCAACCATACTTTTTGGAAGTCCTCGAATGGTATTGAGAGTCTCCTTCCTCAAATTGTCTAACCAATCAAAATTGATCATTTAGTGATAAAAAATATTAATTTTGACATATAAAATATAAATTACAAAACTGATAATTTTTGTTTGCACCATGTCTTACTACCCATCCGGGTTATAAGCTTATGTACTAATTACGCTAATGGTTTTAGGGACTAGGAAGGTTATATTTAAAGGAGGTGTGTGTGGAGGGAGAGTGGAAAACCATTTTAGTAAAACCCGCCTCAATACACCCGACCAAGATTGTAACCTCGATTTCCCTGTCATCAGCAGTCTAGTCTCTTTAAAAACATATTCTGAAAATTGAAAAATGACACCTGGACACAGGAATCGAACCCAGAATAAGATATCTAGATGGAGTAATCCTCACTAAAAGCATAAATAATAGCTTTGGCTATTTGATTCTTTAAAAACAGACAAAATATTATAGTGTTCAACTGATGGCGGGTGTATGAATAAATCATACAAGTTCACACTTTGTGGTTCTTGAGAGAAACCTCCCTTCAATAAATTTAATACATCCTGGCTGAGATTAAACGTAATTATATCTTAATGAAGGTACGAGTCCAGTATACAAGCTGGGCTTTGTGGAGATCATTTATTTTTAAAATATAATCTAGCAACTCAATGTTGACTTGATTATCAATTTGGAAACAGTACAAATACTCCACATAAAACTATGATCAAAGTGTGGAGGTAAAACCACATTCCATCTTTTCATCACCTTCATGCGCACACAGGAGTTAAAATGTTCACAAAGATCCCTTCTTTCTGTGTAAAAATGGCGTGTAATTGTGAAGTGAGCAAAGTGACATAAATATTGCTACCTGGTCCATTGTGAGCATTCTCTTGAGAAGATCAATAAACTCTCGTCTGTCAGCCTTCTCAGCTAGCAACTCTCCCCCTTCCAGATCTGTGGGGACGTTCACCTGCCCAATGTCGTCCAAACAGTTGAAAATGTACTTCCTTGCCTCCTTGGATTTGATGCCTGTCTCTGCCTCATGTTCTTCTGGCGTCTAACAACACCAACACCACATTTAAATTTTAGACAAACAATTCATCTTCTTACCGATACTCTCATATATATGATAACTTTGAGTCTCCAGAAGGGGTAAGTACTGTGTCTACTTTACCTTGAGTCTCCAGAAGGGGTAAGTACTGTGCCTACTTTACCTTGAGTCTCCAGAAGGGGTAAGTACTGTCCATGTCTCTGTAAAAGAACTTGATGGTCTTCGAGGCGTTGTTGAGCATGTGCTCAGTTGGTAGCCCTTGCGTCTGGCTGATGTAGCGGATCTGATCATACTCGGATGACCCGGGATAAAGGGGCCAGCCCAGGAACAGTTCTGCCACCACACACCCCAGTGACCACATATCAATGGCTTCACAGAATGGCAAACCTACGTGATCATATAAAAATTAGAAAGAGTAAATTTTTAAAACATGAAAATATAAATCATATTTAGCTTAATGTTGGTGAAATAAACAATTATTATACTAAACAAAAATACATTTTTAAATTTAATCCTTCCCTACAACAGACATCGTCTTCAGGTTCATAGTAAACTGTGCTAGTGTAAGATTGTTCTATGTTTCACATCTTCAGGTTCACAGTAAAATGTGCAGTTTTAAAAATAATTATCTAATTTAAGCTTATAATATATTTTAAAGATTTATTTTAATTAACAACCAAACAAATGATTTGATGATAATTTTAAAGCTTTTAGCCCAGGCGCCAGAAAGGTTGTTTAGCAGAAATAGTTAGGGGAAAGCTAGAAATGGTTTTGATGGCTTTATTACGGGGGTCTGATAAATATACTAAGTTTTCCCCCTCGAAAGACCTGTGCGTTGGCCGCCATATTGGAAAAATTGAGCAAAATTTCAGTTTTTCACCAATATCTTCATTTGTGTCAATTTCACAGTTAAAATAGTTATTACCGATATTGGGAAGAATTAAATTCTCTCTAAAAATGGTCAAAAGGACTTATTCGCTGAGACCTATAGTTTCGGAGCAATAGCCACGAGAAGTGTAGTACTCTCCCGCAACAGCTTGAAATATTGTTGTCATGTTTAATATTACTCTAATTCAATATTTTAACGATAATTGATGCAAATACATCAATATTTCAAGGCCGTACCAAGGGGTACTTGGAGGGTCTGAACCCCCACCCTTAAATAATTAGGGTAAATAAAGAATTTATTTCCATATTACTCCTTAAGTCATTGGTTTTGTACTATTAAACTTTCCATCTCCAAACGAACAGACACACTGGTGTTAATGTACTATTCGATGAGGCGATGGAAGCCACTATGTCACAAGAAAAATTTATATCGAATGATAAGAATAAATAAATAATTCTATGTTAAGTAACAAACTTGAAGAAGTGAGATTTGTCGTTAAACAAGCTGATGAAGATGCTGACTGTCTCATTGTCAATACTGTAACTGATGTATCACGCGATTACAACTGTGTGATGGCAGTAGGTGAAGACATAGACCTTTTGGTGCTGCTAATAGCATTATCACTACCTACAGCAAAAACTTACATGAAACCGAGCAGAGGTAAAAGGGACAAGATGATATTTTCCTTGAGCAGTTTAAAATTGCCAAACGAAGTAAAAAAACATCTTGTTTCTATATGCAATCAGTGGTTGCAACACAGCTTGTGCATTCTTCAGGCAGGGGAAATTAAAGGTCGTTAGGTTATTAAAGGAAGACAATAAATTGCAGACAATCGTGCATATTTTCAAGGACCCAGATGGGAATGACGTGGCAGAACAACATGTCATTGCAGCTTTGTATGGAGCCAAGATTGATGACAGCTCATCACATAAGCTGTGATTCTAACTATTTTCATCAAAGTACCTATCAAAAAGTTTGTTTAATCTTGCAGCTTTACCACCTAATCAGGCAGATGCGCGTCAACATTCCTTTCAAAAGTACCACCAAATACAGTTATGGTGTGGCAATTCCAAAAGCGCGCTAGAATGGGGCTGGAAGAACACCAATTACCTCAACTAAGGATCCAGCTCCACAAATTCTCCTAAAGTCTATATCTTATAAATGCACAAAAGGATGTATAGGGTCCTGCAGCTGTCGGAAAGTTGGGATTCGATGTTCCACGATTTGTTACATTTGTCGGGGACAATTGTGATGTTTCAGATAACCTGAGTTTTGATACAAAAATTGACATCCAATTGGACCAATTTATGTCTGAAGAGACTGAAATATCTCACGAATTGGAAACTGACAGTGAGACGCATGATAACTACGAGGAAAATAAGAAAACTGCACAAGAAGAAGATTTTGACCAACCATCTACTTCTAAACTAAGAAAAATTATTTTTAAAAATCAATGTGGATTAGGCCTAGAGGGGATAATATTTTTTTTAAATGCGCCATAAGCTCTACTGTATGGTGGTGTGGAAAACAATTTTTAAAAGCTGCAAATTGGTATATAAATATTTCTATATTTGCATTAGTTTTTGTTAAAATATTGAATTAGAGTAATATTAAACATGACAACGGTATTTCGAGCACTTGTGGTAGAATACAATACCTTCTAGGGGATATTGCTCTGAAACTATAGGTCTTAGCGAATAAGTCCTTTTGACCATTTTTAGAGAGAATTTAACTCTCCCCAATATCGGTAATAACTATTTTCACTGTGAAACTGACACAAATGAAGATATTGGTGAAAAACTGAAATTTTGCTCCATTTTTCCAATATGGCGACCAACGCACAGGTCTTTCGAGGGGGGAAACTTAGTACGTTCATCAAACCCCCAAAATAAAGCGATCAAAACCATTTCCAGCTTTCCCCTAGTTATTTCCGTCAAAAAATCGCTACCGCCTGGCTTATTTTAGGAATTTGATCAAAAAAGAGTAAAATTTTATAATTTCAAATCCGACAAGCTTAACATAGGTATATTGCAAAAATATTTTTTAAGTGGGCAGAAAAAAGGGAGAAAAACTCTTATTGGATTAAAGTTTTTGAGTCTGGACAGTAAATTTACATTCTGTAATCGTTCATAATATTTGAAAGGAAATTAAATAGTACACACAAACATTTTATATCTTATTTATATTTAAACTTTAGGTTTTCCAAATAAAATCTTATTTGTATTTTGTCTAGCAAGTGCTGGGTAAGGTTTCAGCATAAGGTAATATAAACAACATAGGCCTAATGCAAATAGGCTTGCCATAATTGTTTATTTTTCGATCAAGCATTTTTGTAAACAAATAAATAAATTCTAAAAATAGATTTTATTATTTACTAAAAATAAAAAAATTCTAAGACTGAATTTTAATTTATATTTTCATAAATAAACATCAAAATATTTAAACTAATCTGAATTAAAATTGAGCCCGAGTCTTGTCCATATGAATGAGAACAACATTTCTTAACAGAGCCAATGTAGCCCGGTAGCCACTATATCTCACGCTATATCAAAGCTGCTGTTCTACTCCAAAAATATAGGTTTTTCCAACTTCTACATCTATGCTGCCACAATACTTAACAACATAATGTTATTCCATGATAAGATAAGAAACAGACGTGTCTTGATGCGAATAAGTGGGATACAGGAATATTGCATGTATATAGTTTGATTAATAAAATACACTTTGTCATTATTTGCTAAAAAAAATGTTTTCCTGGCTTACATAAATTCAGGGATAAATATAGCCATCAAATATATGTATTGTGGTTATATATATGTTAACGCTCAGTTTTGTTTTCTAGGTATTCTTTAAATAAAAATGACAAGACTGGGTACACGTCTACTTAATGTAAGATTAGATTAATTACATTTAGTGTAGAGGTAATGAATGAGAAAGGTTCTGGGGGTTATACAGGGTGCTGAGAGTGGTTTGGAAGGAGAACAACGTACCAGGAGACTGGATAAAGGGAGTTGTAATACCTATTTTCAAGAAAGGAGACAGGAAGAGGTGTACAAATTATAGGGGAATGTGTCATCGTACAAGAATATATGAGAAGGTTCTGGAAAAGAGAATGAGAAATAAAATGGAAGTGGCGAGAGGAACAGTCATCCTACCCAGTATGATCTCTGGCGCCCGGTAGTACCGGCTCTGCAAGTAGGTGTTGCAAACTGCCTTGTTCACATGAGAAGCACTCCCAAAGTCAATGACCTTGACTCGGTAAGGTTGGCGTACAGGGTCCACCAGCATAATGTTCTCTGGCTTTAAGTCGGCATGGATCAAACCCAGTTGCTGCAAACAACAACACACAATCATAACACAAGACTGTTATTAAAATTAATTACAAAATTTATCTAAAAAAAATAAACACAGAAAATGTGCAGGCCGTCATCATAATCATCATCAACACCAACGTTTACAGCCTGTGGCCGGGTCAATTTAGTAATCTTCCTCAATCCTTCCACCATTCTTCCTCTTTTAATTTCATCCATTCTTCTCTTCTCACTCCCATACTGTCTGTTATATGCTCCTCCCATCTCTTTCTTGGCCTTCCTTGTGGTCTTTTTCCTGCATACTTCATTTACAACGGGTACTAACAGGGTAGTGACGCAATACAAGGAGCCTATCTAGTGAGTTCCAATTCAATTCTCCTACTTAAGAGCCCATCTCAAAGCCATTTATTTGCTGGTTTGCATGACCAACTTATGTAACCTATACAGCCTCGTAAATACATTGCAGGAACAAGGGACTTGTTTTATTTTGTAAAGGAAGGATGTAAAAGTAATATCTGCTTCTAACTTTTTTTGTTTTTTCCTTACTTTATTTTTTATCATTTGTGGTAATATGCTAAAATTGACTATTTTTGACACAGCCTAAAAAATGTTTAACGCATTGTTTTGACTTTTTATAAAAGGAGTTCTTAATTTTAAATTCTTTAAGACCAATTTACTATAACCATATTTAAAATCCAAAGCTTGGTTATCAAGTAATTTGTTATATCTACTTAGAGGCTGTAATGCTAAAATCTCGCCCCTTGTTACTAGGGCTATCTCTGGGCGGAACACTGAACTATAGAGGGGTGGAGCCAAGAGTTGGTCTGTTACCTCGCTCCGGCTGACACACAAGACATTCCCACACCAGTCATCACTAAACTAAACAAGCTCAAACCAAAGGGTGTTTAATTCATCAAGGAATTAGGTACTTTTCAATAAGCCAGATAATAATTATTGTTTATAATGTATTTTACAAACCAAAGTTGGCGTGAAACTGTACTACCATTTGCTTATATAAAGTGTGGGTGCTAAGTTTTAGCTTAATATTCGATATTGTCGGCGGATTTGAAATTTATCTAGGAGGGTGTAAATTCTTTCCAGGGGGCTAATTCATCCCAGGGGCAGTGTCCCCCTTATTCCTCGGTTCCACCGCCACTGACCGAGTATTTTCATAAGAATATATTTCCATTTAGCTTTTAGTCATGGAAGCTAATTAGAGTTGTCCACTCCCAGATATTAATTTTTTTATATTTTATTAGGCGTGATCAAATCAGAAGCCTCTAGAAGTTATTTAGCGCTATTTTTAAATTGTAATAAGAATTATATGCATCCTTTTCACATTAAGTAATTATTTCTAACATTTGTGTGTGTGTGTGTGCGCGCGCACGTGCCTTCCTCATTGAACACAATATTAGAAGTAACAAAAGGGGGGCCTATGGAGAAAAAATATAGAAGTTTTAAAATGTCTTGGTAAATGTAAAAGTGTGACTAAACTAGTCAAGAAGTTTGTAGTTGGAAAAGCCACAGTGACTGGAAAAAAAAATTCATTCTAAAATATAATCGTTTTCTTCAACATTGATTGAATCTCTGAATAGTCGTCGAACATGGAAAGAGTAATTGTTTGCCAAGCTTGATGGGGCACTTTTTTTTGTGGCTAACTCAAGAAAGGGGGAAAGGAATGACAATAAATGGCCCCCCGATCAGAAATTGAAAGAATTTTTTTCTATATATAAAATATAAATAAATAAAAGCTAAACACCAAATTCCTTTGAAAATTATTAAAAACAGATGTTTATTTTATTTTAATATTTAGTGAAAAGCCAAGCGTTTTGTTTAATTTCTTCAAAAAAATCTTATTGATAAAGTATTTTCTTATTATTTTGTCTTTCAAACCTTATTGCAATTTTTATTCATACAGTATTAATATAGGACATACTCTAGTATAAGTTACATAATATATTTTAATATATTTGGCCAATTATTTATATTAAAATTTAATATTTTATGATCCCTAAAAACAATAAAACATTTACAGCAGTTATGTTGACAATTTAAACCTAATAACATTCAAATGTATATGCTACTGTAAATGTGCTGAATGAACAACCCTAACATTATTTATATTAAAATATATATATATACTTATTTATTATGTAAAACAATTCCAATATACACACGTTGCGTGTTTATTCAATTTTATTCAATTCCAATATAGCTATTTTGAACTAAATATTTAAGGCCATTTTAGAAAAATTTAAAATGTTCAAAATTTGTCATAAGTAAACGAGCTTTAAATTAATTTATTTTAGAAAAATCAACATACATTATTATCCAGTGTAAAATATACCAATTTTTAAAAAAAAACAAAAATCAGAATGGTCATTTTGAAAAAAAATTAAATTTTTTAAATTAATTTCTCAGCAAACTAAGCCCTAACTTTAAATGCTTACTTTTTTAAGAAAAAAAAGCAAATTGAATTACTTATCACACAAAAAACTACTCTGATTATAATTTTAAACCAAATCATGTGTGCCATTTTTAAAAGATTGCAGTGTTATTTGTCGTTCCTTTTTAAAAACAATCGTTAAATCCCATTTTTGAAATATTTTCAATTTCTTTAAATTAGTAATCTGTAAGCCATCCTTAATTTGGGGGCTAAGGACAAAAAAAAATTGAATAAAATTCATCAAATCATATCAGCTCTATCCCTTAGGGAGGACAGACAGACAGACAGACAGACAGAATTGTAAGATTCACTTTTTTTGGGTTTGGAATCACATAAAACATAGATTCAGGTTAATCTCGAAGCCGAAAATGTTCATAATCATTTGATCACAATACCGTTTTTATTTATAATAAATTCAAAAGCCAATGAGTTTTACTACAGTTCAGGATTAGGGAAGAGCAAGGTATAATTCTTCTGGAAATTTTCCCGCATTTGCATGGAAGAAGAGTAGGAAGCCATTTAGAAAAAACACCCTCATACACCCAAATTATATTCGAACCCCAACCTTCCCAGACTCCATGAGCTCGACACATGTCCACAGATTCTTATTTACATGAATGGGGTCACATCTCGCTTCAAAAAAACAAATAGAAAGCCATTTTAGTGCCCTCATATAGGACTATTATTTGGATGAACATTGAGGAAAAAAATCAATATCCCTATTAATAAAGTAACATAGATGAAAAACAAACATCGTTTGAAAACAGAGATGTTATAGAACCAAAAACATCGGTAATATTTTTCAAACCAATTGAAACTGTAACTGAAGTGTATTTGTAATAAATGAATATGAAACTCGTGTATCAATTCAAAAAATTGTATAAAAAAATAATAATAAATTACTATTTTTAAAACAAACACATAAACATATCGCCGTCTCAGACATCACTACAAAACATTGATGGTTGAAATCATCTATATCCCTGCTGGACTGCACTATAAGCATGTCCCGTGTCAGGTTGATCTTTAGGTAAAAGGCTACACTAGTTAATGTAGTAATAGCACTATTGATCGAATTTACTATTTTTAGCACTGTACGGGTTATGCACCTATGTAGACCTACTAAATTACTCTAATATGTGAGAGGGAGAGGGAAAATTACTTAGGATAAACCACACAAGGTCAGACCTCACCGCCTTGGCAGTCTAATCTATTGTGAGAGTGACACCTTAAACCATGCGGCCAATGAAGCGGGTATTAGTAACTAAAAGTATTTTCACATATATCAGCAACTATTGTCAAATGTGTTCGATAGTTAAAACCTTAAAGTAAAAAATATAAAATTAGAGTAAATTTTTGTTAAATGTGTTAGATACCTACAAAAAAGAATAAAATGTAACATTTAAGCTATTAGCATAGAGAGTGGTTTGAACATTTAAAGTTGGAACTCAAGAAGCTTATCTGCACTTGAGATCAAGCTATTTCTGTCTTTTCTTCCTTTACTTGGGGGAGATAATGACTCATAAATACCTGGCTGGCTACCTTCCTCACCTCACTCGGACAACCCCTGCCTAAACAGCTTCTTTTACTCCTTCACTGGCAGTTTACAGAATTTAGCCCCCACTCCCCCTCCAGATGATATATTTCTTCTTCATAGTCTTCAACTTTTAGTCTTAATCCTGATCTCACCAACAAGTGGTGTACCCCAGGGTCTGAGTAACCTGGTGGAGGTTGGGTTGAACCCCAGTGGAAACCAGGTCAGGTGTAGACAAAGACAGGAGACTGGTCAACAAGGTCTGGGAGTGAGAGGGTTGATAGACTGGTCAACAAGGTCTGGGAGTGAGAGGGTTGGTAGACTGGTCAACTAGGTCTGGGAGTGAGAGGGTTGTTTACCACCAAGAGAAGATCTACCTGAGGACCTATAAGTGGCAGACCTGCTACTCAGGTGTGGGCCACAATAGGCTTTGTAAGCTGATAGCCCAGACAAAAATACTTGAGAAAACAAAGTGAAATGCCAGATTGGGAGAAAAAAAAATGCAGTAGTATTTGTTTAAAATTGTAGAAATATGTAAAATGTAATTGATACGTTAGTGCTTTGAGTAATCGTGTTTGGTTTGTTTTACTAACCTTGAGTTTGAGCAAGGCGGTAAGAACTTGCTGTAAGATGGGTCTGATGTATTTTAGAGGCAAAGGACTGAACTTGTTCTGCTTTAGAAAGTCATACAAGTTCTGCTCAAGCATCTCAAACACCAAGCAAGTGTGATTCTTGTGCTGAAAGCACTCGTATGCGCGCACAAAATTGAACTCATCTGCATTCTCCTGGCTCAGGCGAGACAAGATGTTCACCTGCATGCAAACAAAGGTTAAAAACAACTCTCAAGACCAGTTTAATCAGTTAAATTGAATTGAAATACGAGGTTTTTTTAAGTAAAGACAGTTTTGCAATAAAATAGGAGCTACTAATTTTTTTTTATTCTATCCTACATACCTTCAGCTACTTTTCAACATAGTTTCTGTTGTTATCTAAACATGTCATAACAGGTCATCGATGTGTTAATGCTTACCAGCAAGGAACCTTTTCAGATGCAGGGAAAGATGGTAGTCACTAGGCGCAAGGTTAGGGCAGTAGGGAGGGGTGGGGGATCCAATTGCTGCCAACCTAAAGATTCAATGAGAGCTTGAATTTGAGCAGCAGAGTGGAGCTTCGCATTGTCATGAAGCAACAACACTTCGGCCGGTGTTTATTATGGATTGCGAGGGAAAGTTTCATCATTGTCAGATGATACGCAGCTGCGTTTATAGTTGTCAGCACACATGTGCCAAGAACGAATGCGTAGGATTTCAAAAGATACGGACAAACATTTCCTCACCGACAACCGAGTGAAAACAACGGTTCAGGAGTGACTGGAGGCATCTTACGATATGACAAATGTTTGGATAACAACGGAAACTACGTTGAAAAGGAGCTGAAGGTAGGCCTATGTAGAATTGTATTTAAAAATATTTAGTATGATAGTTTTTATTTTATTGCAAAACAATCCTTACTTAAAAAAACACCCCTCGTATTTATTTTATTATGATTTATGTTCATATTTCACTATTTATGTCAGTACTGTTCTGTCTCCACCTCAATACTAGGAGTACCGGGTCCACTTCTTCAAAGCAAAGTCAAATTGACTTTAAGAAACATCAATGAAGCCAAATAAAGGTTTAAATAATATATAGCATTGAAATTTATTTTTAAACAATGTAAATAAACAATATCATAAAAAAAGATTAAATTTAATGAAGTTATGAGATTTTAAAAAAATTTCATTTTGCAAGAGTAGTAAAATTCCAGACTAAAAATGGCTTACCTCAATTTGTCCCTGACGAGCATAGGATGGATGATTTTTAAGGATCTTAATTGCGACAATTTCATTTGTGCCTTTTTTCCAGCATTTAACCACCTGCAAAGGAGAGATATTCATTTGATTAGCAACGTAATAATAATATGTTATGAGCAGTTAGAGGAAACAGGCTCAAAGTGAACATAGAGGTTATTTGACTGACCTGACCGAAGGTGCCCCGTCCCAAGAACTCAAGCACCTCATACTGCGTCGTCATAGAATAGAGGACCTCATGTTGAACCAACTGGTAGTCCCCATCAGAGCTGGAGCTACCCTGGGGTGCCGGCCCTGCGGCCGCCTTACTGTGTGACGTCGTGGTGGTGGTGCTACTGCCCGCTGCCCCACTTGGGTCACTATCACCATTACCCTCCTGCTCACAGGACTTGCGCTGACACAAACAAACATCACTATTACCCTCCTGCTCACAGGACTTGCGCTGACACAAACATCACTATTACCCTCCTGTTCACAGGACCTGCGCTGACACAAACAAACATCACTATTACCCTCCTGCTCACAGGACTTACGCTGACACAAACAAACATCACTATTACCCTCCTGCTCACAGGACTTGCGCTGACACAAACAAACATCACTATTACCCTTCTGCTCACAAGACTTGCGCTGACACAAACATTACTATTACCCTCCTGCTCACAGGACCTGCGCTGACACAAACAAACATCACTATTACCCTCCTGTTCACAGGACTTGCGCTGACACAAACAAACATCACTATTACCCTTCTGCTCACAAGACTTGCGCTGACACAAACAAACATCACTATTACCCTCCTGTTCTCAGGACTTGCGCTGACACAAACATTACTATTACCCTCCTGCTCACAGGACTTACGCTGACACAAACAAACATCACTATTACCCTCCTGTTCACAGGACTTGCGCTGACACAAACATTACTATTACCCTCCTGCTCACAAGACTTGCGCTGACACAAACAAACATCACTATTACCCTCCTGTTCACAGGACTTGTGCTGACACAAACAAACATTACTATTACCCTCCTGCTCACAGGACTTGCGCTGACACAAACAAACATCACTATTACCCTCCTGCTCACAGGACTTGCGCTGACACAAACAAACATCACTATTACCCTCCTGTTCACAGGACCTGCGCTGACACAAACAAACATCACTATTACCCTTCTGTTCACAGGACTTGCGCTGACACAAACAAACATCACTATTACACTCCTGTTCACAAGACTTGCGCTGACACAAACAAACATCACTATTACCCTCCTGTTCACAGGACTTACGCTAACACAAACAAACTCCTTCCTTCATACACAATCGCTGTCCGCTCTGATCTTGGTTACAATAAGTCTATTTTATCAAATAGACCTAATATTAGATTAAAGGTTTTTTTTATTGATTTTACTTAAATAGTTTTAAAATTGGCTTCTAAAAGATTATTAAATATTATTTTTCCTTTAGACTAGGCTACCAGTAAATACTTAGGGCCTAGGCCTAATTAGTTCCTCTTACAATTTAGGCTACCGAGTACTAAATTAGTTCTTGTCACTGTATTTTTACTAAGGTCACAACAGTTTTCAGTTTTGGGCGTAATAACTTGCGCTGTTTATAGTTAGGAACATTTATTTTAATGTTAGTTTTACCAAGTGTTACAGGTGGCTCGTTATCTAATTCTAATTTTTATAAAAAATAATAGATTACAATTTTCCCATGTCTTAGTTTGTTTCTGTAGTTTTAGTTGTTTTTTAGGAAACTGGTTTGAGTTATTAAATGCACAGTTTTAGTTATTTTTAGACGCAGATGTGAGGTTAGTTATAGCAGACTTAAGAGAGGGATAGATACTGGATAAAACTTGCTCAAGATAGTCCTGAATATCGGCGTACTTTCAAGTTACTAAAGCCGCAGCCAGTTCATTTATAGGTAATCACATCATAGCTTTGTATATTCATTTACGAAATGTGTTCGTGTTACTTCTAAAATCCCTTTTAACCAAAAACACAAAAAGGCAAAGATTGTTTGTGGGTATATAATACCTAAAATGTTTTGAAAAAAAGAAATGTGTTTGCAGCTCTGCTTTCTTTAATATTAATTTATCTGATTCATATTTTTATTGTAAGTTTCCCATGAATATTATTTCAAGAGTGTTTTTAAAATCATGTTTTGTACAAATCCACACTACAATATATTAGTGAAAACCATTTTAAAAACCATCCTTAGAAAGAAGATAAAATATCCCTCGTCTATTTTTTCTAGTTCTAGAGATGTCTCGCTGTCAGCTTTGTTTGCTGTCGCCGCAAAAGCTTTGCAGGTGTATTTGGGCCCCCATTACTTGTAAACTATTGGTTGTATTGTCTTAAAATCATTCAAAGATAGGCAGGCCTATGTGCCAGATGATATCAAAATTGGATATGGTGTGCTACACGCCCCGGATGGAGACATCACTAACAAATGTAGCTACATTTACTGGGAGAGCAGAGGCTACACGCTAAACTGTTGGTACAAGTGTAACTCGCCTCATGTTTCAGGTCAATCAGATTCAGGAGGTGAACCCCAACATACTGGAGCTGATTTGTATTACATCGAGAATGTTGTTTCCATGAGCTTGTGCTGATTAACAGACATATTGGGGCTTGGCTTAGTTTAGTTATCAAAGAATACAAGACAATTTACCTTTTGGCCGCACCGTTGATAAGTGTCCAAAAGTTTTATGGTGGAAGCACGTATAAACTGCTGTGGCACACCACCATTTGGGCTTTTGTTTTGTACATTATTGTTAGTGTTCAGTGTGCGCTGTACGTGGCGTTGGACAACAGTTTGGTTCAAGTTGTTAACAATACCACCAGCGTTCAAAGCATACAAATTATCTCCATTGGAATAATCAACTTGTTGCTGATGATGATCCAATCTTCGTTTCTTGTGAATGTGTTGCAACGCCACCCCACCACTGGTATTGCTGTGTTGGGATTGGATGAACATGACACGCACCTAGACACAAAACACAATATTAGGTGTCGTTTAAACAGTTTCAATACATTTCGCCAAACCAAAAGTAGGTTACAAAGACCTGAAACTTTATGACCCAGAATTGTTTTGTTGCCACGGACATAGTCAACAATAAACAAAGTGAAAATCATTCAAACTAGGCAAGAAAAGTATTCATGAAAACTACAAATTGATAGCTAACTTAAAGAGGTTTCACAACAAATAGTCTTAAAATAACAGACGGGAGTTGCCAAGATGTCCGACATGGAACGACTCTAATTGAAATATGTAGCGAACATGTGTCATTTTAAGAATTCTTGTCAAACAAAACTTATAAAATTATATAGAATAATTCTTACCTCTCACACACCCGTTCAGCCGCGATGGACTCCAGTTTCATAGTGACAACATTTGTAACAAAGAGCTACTTCAAATTTCTGCCATCTTGAAATAAGTGACGGATGTTTTTGTGATATCGTCCTCCGCAAATATCACCAAAATTTTCACAGAAATATTATATTAATAATAAACACAAGGACATACATTCATTGATGAAGTTTTGGGTGGGTAGGAGAACAATTACCTAAATTATTTATAGTTTTCACTTCATGTTTCTTGTTCTACACACACACACACGCACACACACCAGATTTTATGTTACGTACATCAGCCGACAAGAGTGAGAAATCGGAGGGAGGCAAAAGGAAAAGTTGGGAAATGAAATAAATTAAAAATTAATGGAAAATAAATAATTGCATGTAATTTATTTAGAATAAAAATAATATAGAAATAAATTTAAAATATTACATTTGAAATTGAGGCCTATATAAACTATAGTAATATTCTAATAAAGTAATAAGTTTGGTCTCAAGTACGACCTTTTCCATATTCCCGGCATCTAGCACCCTATCGGAGAAATTGTTGTAATGATCCAAAATAAAGTTATTAAGAGAGAGACAGAAAACATCTAAACACAATGCCCAAAGTTTTCATAGAAAAGAATGAGCGAGTAAAGATTTATATATGGAGTTATGAAAATCGCCACTTGTACAATTATCTAGGAATTGTAAAAAAATATATATTTGAGGCTGGAACTGACAGCAGGTGCACCAGCAGGGTAAAGGGGGGGTTCAGGGGACAATTGTCCCCCTGAGATTCTGAGGTTGTATAAATATTAGAAATAGGCTAATATAGCCCAACAGTGATCTTAATTAGGGGACGTTCAAGTATTACGTAAGCACCTTGGTAGGAGGAAGTTTGAGCTTTGATTATTTTTACTGACAAGGGAGTGGGGGGGGGGGGGCCGAACAATGCCTAC
>CABFWO010004805.1:29159-40294 GCA_902155825.1 Timema genevievae
ATTGTATATCCTTTAATGTAAATGTTTCTTCAGGAAAGTATGGTATAATACTTCACTATTTTCAAACAATAACACTTTTATTCATCAGAGACATGTTTTCGCATAAGAACATTTAAAGAAACCGTTAAATCTTTCCCCCCTCAGTGTAGCAGACGATACACTTGAGCGTCACGCTTTTGTCCTTGGAATGTGCATGTGTATGTCCATCCAGTTATACTATAGAGATCAATGATAACAACATAGTTATATTTGAATTATTAGTTACGAATGTTTCCACCCCTTTTTATGTGTGTGTTAGGCCTATTACTTGCATCTTTGACTTGTGTTGTTCCACTTCCTGTTTTGTAAAACCATGTGCGTACACCGGTCGCTATGTTATCAAACTTGTAACTGTCATTCAATATACTAATCCATTTATACAGCACACAAAATATATAGTGATTATTCAATTTCATGAACCTCTGTAATTATAACTGTAACAGCTTATATCATCCGTGTACGCCAGTATCGCAATTGACACAACGCCATCTGGAAATCCTCATGCTGTAAGTTACTCCGGGCCAATATTCATTGGGATCAGAAGTGGAAAGCACAGTTCGTCTTCTGACAATACACACGCTCAGGGATTTAAAACGTTCTTGGTCTCAGTGAGTTTCAGTCATTGGTGAGGACAGAGGAAGGTTTAATCAAACCTGTTGTAATTATCACACTTGATGGAGGGCCGGATAAGAATCTTAGATACTTGAAGGTGATATATTTTGCCGTGCAGCACTTCACAAAGAACGATTTAGATGGACTATTCAATGTTTCAAACGCTCCAGAACAGAGTGCATTTAACCGAGTTGAGTGTAGAATGGCGCCACTAAGTCGGGATTTGGCTGGACTTGTTCTTTCTCATGAATGCTCAGGGCCCCACCTGGATGACCGCGGTCACACCATAAACGATGATTTGATGAACTTCGAATTTTCAGGGGGGGTTCTGACATAGGTATGGAACTCTATGACTATATATGGACCTCCAATAGACACTACCTACGTTGTACCTGGTGAACCTTAACTCCAAGTTGATCCAAAAGCTAATTGGTACTCAGACCATGTCCAGGAAAACCAGTTAAAGTGATACGGTAGCGCGTTGGGTGCCAATTAAAGTGATACGGGTTATATCGTGAGATAATTAATATTTATAGCCCCATGATCGAGCGCCAATTATTATGATATTTTATTTGAATAAATACGACTTTTATGTTGCACACGATTTATTAAAGTGATTTATCTTTGGTACGAAGATATTATGTAAAATTATACAATATTCATTGAACTAGAGATTATTTACTCACTAAGATTATCTGTGTACTCTATGGATTTCAGTTAGTGGCACTGTTTTAACGAGTTTTATAGATTTATGTCGCCGGCACTGTGTGTGTTCATACGCACAAATAGCTTATATATGACCTACCCCTTGCCCCTTGGACCTCTCATGACCAGTGTCAAAACCAACTAATCGAAAGCGTCCTGGCAACAGGTGTCGTGAAGGCTAGCTTCCTATTGGGTAGAGGGAGCTAGCTTCACTTCCTTTTTTGGTAAACACTACGGAGTTGCTTTATGAAAGAAAAAAGTTTTAATGGTGCAATCCTTCGACATTATTTCTGAAAAGTGCGTAATTCTCCATGGATGAAGTCTTAAAAGGATAATTTACAAATAGCGCTTTAAAGAAAATTAAAATTCATCCATGACTTTTTTACATATATGATAGGGATCCAAATCAGTATTATTACACGTTTAATATTTAGAAATTTTCCCAGCCTTCAGCATTAAGGGGTAATCTTGCCATATACAACACTTCAGATAACTTCTAGAACTGTTTATCAATTAGAATTATTTCTAGCTTCCGGCAATTGAGGGATTTGCCCACCAAACCTCCCCTGAAATTATTGGCTGGCTACGGCCTTGCAAATAAATAAATTAATTAAAAAATACAGTTGCTTAAAAGCTCGGTTCAAAGCTTGACTGTCACCTCAAATTTTAAAAAAATGGGAGCCTCCTCCTGGCCCCCTCCCTGCTCCCCCACGTTCTCAACATTGCCCTTCTTGTACTATACTTTGCTACTTGGGAATTTTTCTAATTTCGAAATGCTTAGAGTTGGGAAAAACACTGGTCCACGCCCCCTCCTCCCTCCCAAATATATTTCGTGCAACGCCCCTGTGCACAAGAGCGTTCAGAATGGAGCCGGAATATTGCATATTAATGTAACCTTGACTAAACGTTGTTCATTTAGCTATTCTTATCATTTCTTCCGTTTACAGTAATATACTCACGTAGCTAAGCTCAAAAGTTTCTAACAAGACAACCTTTTCATGTTTCATTTTAAATATTTTAAGAATTATATTACGTTTTATAATCTATTTTTAAGCCTCATGTAAAAGATATTCCTTTAGTACTTTGCAGGCGTTGTTCATAACAAGAGATTTTATTGTTAGTGACGAAGAAGTCGGGGTTTGAATCCCGGCAGTAGCAAGGCGTGACCATTCTAAGAGTGATACTAGATTCCTGTGCCTATATAGGTGGTATCATCACAATGTTACAATATTATTTCATTGCTAACGTTAACATTTTCTTTCGTAATAAATGTTATACCGTGTTTTTTTTAGTTTTTTTTTAACAAATGCCCCTAATGTGACAGGAGCTATGAGTTAAATTTAGAGGAAACGTGCCAGCATTTACCTGAATTTGTGAATAAAATCATGCCCTAGTGACCCCACCCCGTGGTGGGAGGAAGTAAAGTGAAACCGTCTGGCCCCTAAAACTAGTCCGTTTCTGCGCATGACGTCAGCTTGGGGGTGGGGGAGACTTGCTTTACTGCGAGCATGCGCGTTATGGCACGTTCTCGAGTTATCTTTAGATTTCAACAATATACCTTGTCTAAATCATTACAGAATAATGTAGAAATATGTAGCAATCTTTTAGAATATTTATAGCAAGAATAATATGGGTGTGAAATAATAAAATTACATATATTTTAACATTATCATGCAAAGTAAACAAACTTTTTAAAGTCATCAAACCCGGATTATAAAAAAATAGAGTCATATTTTACTATTCATGTAGCATGTCACCTAAATCAAGATGACATATATAACTGTAATCCGCAAAAAATGCTAAACTACAATAAGGGAATCAGAAGAAGATAGTTAATACTGATGTATTTAGCAATAATTTCGTTTGGATGCTACTTACATTACGTGGATGTTCCCGGATACGATCACCATGCTTTCACCAACTGTTCTGCTAGCATGGCGGAAGCAAAGGCGTGGCAGTTTCAACGCACGTCCAACCTCTTAACCTCAACATCGAAGAAAGACCAGACGGTCCTCGGTTCATCGCTAGCGACGCCACGAGCTACGACCACTACGCCCCTAGCGGACTTCCTTGGCAACTCTTTCTCCACAGTCCATAAACTCTCCCCCCCCTTTCTTCCTATTCCATTGTTTACTGTGCCCAATTTGCTAGTCAAGGAAAGAGTATATAACGAGAGACTCCTAGGCTCACATTTTGTAGTTCATCACTTGGATATTTTCAAAGAAGGAAACTCTGCTCCAGCACCAGTATAAGATACTGCTGGCCATGACGGTTAGGTCGTGGGTGTCACCACCTCGACGCCGAGGGAATCCCGTCTATTGATCCAAGTATTCAGTTATTTTCCAAGTCCTTCAGACTTGTTGAGTTAGTCCATATGACTATGTAAGCTTTTCTTTAGTCAAAATGAACAACTTATTTTGTACGTCCATCAGACGTGTTTTCCTTTGTTAAAATTACTAACTTATTTTGTACGTCCATCAGACGTGTTTTATTTAGTCAAAGTTGACCAACTTATTTTGTTCGTCCATCATACGTGTTTTCTTTAATCAAGTTGATCCCTTTTATTTTGTCCTTCTGACGCTATGTTTTAGTCAGAGAGACTAAACTAAGTTGTAGAGTACAGCTGATTTAATTTTCTGTTAGTCAGAGGTCAGTATCTCACAGCATTGTAGTTGGCATCTCTTTTTCTGTGCTATTATTTTGGTTGCGCAAAGTGTGGGACACGGCTAAGTTTGTATGGTGGCCCACACAGATAGTATTTTCTTTCGCCCCTTGGTTGGCACTTCTTATGATTAAGTATTTAATGTTGGTGTATACTAAACTTGATGTTTACCCCAGGCAGTGGGTAATGACATAAATGTACTATTGAATGCTCTGGCAGTTCCCACTGGGAGAGGACCGGCCATAGTTATATTTAGTGTAGACACCTGGTTGCTTTTTAGCCATTTACCGATGTAATGGACAGTCCGTCCTCTTACAGTATCTGACACTGTTCTTTATTACTAGCGCAGCCAGCTAGTTAGGCTGGGACAAACTGCTAGCTAGGACGAGCTTCGGTTAATAACTCTAAAATTACAAGGGCTGTTGTCACAACTTTATTTGTATCTAATTTACCTTGTTTTTGTTTAGACCCTTCTGGTGGAAGTCAGGCGCTAGCCCGACTTTGTTGGAATCTAATAATCTCCGTTTACCTAACGCCCTTTTGACTGTTGCTGTGCCGTCTTGGACACGTATTCTCCCGAGCTACGGGAAGTTACTATAACTCTGCCAGTGTCAAACTTAATCTTCTTCATGTATGAAGCTCTAGTTTTTCTTACTTTCTATTTCCATTTACCTATTGTAACCTGATTTCAATATTCATGTTATTGAATTATAAATCTATTTATGTTAAATGTAAGGAAGAAATTATGTGGAGCTTTCATGGATTTATTCCCACGCTAGTCAAAACTTTGCGTTTTTCGGATAAAACACCAAATTTTACTACAGTAGATTATTTTAGCAAGAAATTTCGTGGGCCACCAGTTGGGAACCCCTTATCTAAAGCAATAACTTAGTATTGTTGAAATATAACAGGAAGGAAAACCACGTAAAGCTTGCTCATTATAAGCGTAATTGTAAAGGTGTTAATATACATAGCATTGTTGGAAATACGAATTATTATATTGCATGTCTAAAATTTTAAGATACTGACAACTAATGACAAATTGTAACAATGGCAGAAAAACAATGAAAATATAATACACTCGAATTAAAAGGACAAAATAGAAAAAATTCCTATTAATAAAATACAAGCTACAGTATTGCTAAACTTAAATACTCAATTTGCATTTTAATTTGATATGTTTGTCCACTTTTATGAAAAAAAACATTAAAAAATATTTATCCACCTGCATCGTTGGGAACGTGTACAGAGTCAACAGTCTTATCTCGTTTGGTTTGTCGGTGATGGGGAGATTGGGGTTCAAGTACCAACCGGGCTTACTTACGTTGTTGTTCCTAAATGGATTTCCATCCTCTCTCCACGCTAGTGCCTACCTTATTAGTATAAATGTGAGGACTGCATGAAGAGTTAAAAAGACGGGGCTCACATTATAATTTTTTATAAATACAGGTCTACTAATGCTAATAAAATAGTAGGATTTTACGCAAAAATACCAACAAAATTAATCTATATATATATATATATATACCCGCTTCAGTTGTCAAATCCCGGAAGTGGGAGGTTGGGCCCTTTCTTAAACGGTTTTCCGCTCTCCCTCCAAGCAAATACGGGTACACTTTCTCTAAATTCAACCATCTTCACCCCTAGCATATTTGCTTGGTTAAATATGCATATAGTTCAAAATAGTAAAATACATGGTGACAAACACATTTATTTAAAAATAGCTTCTACATGATTTTGATTGGATCAACGGCGATTATTAGTCTTGAAGACCCCGTAGTGCAGCTTATTATTACTTTTAAACTATATATAATATTTTAATGAATGTTTGTACAATTTATCTCTATATATCCCTCTTACATGCTACTATCCACTTTCACTTCACTTCTTTACACCACGACCCCACCCCAAGTGCACGTTGCCAGAATTCAAACTGACCATTTGGATGAAATTAGTACGATATAGCACACCCATAATTAAGATTAGTTGAAATTATATTATTAAGGTAGTAGATGATGAACTTATTTTTTTAGTTTTAAAAATTTGGGGGGAGCCCCTTCCTATTTTATGGTCTTTCATTTTTACATCCAAGAAATTTTTTTATTGCGGTTTGGGGTGGTTCTTACACCAATTTCAATCGTACACCACACCGATAAGTATTTTAATCTTCTAGTTTTTAGCCTCCACTTATAAAAATAAAGTATTTAATACTTTTTTATTTAGTGTGTTCCCTCTACATTCCTGGCAAATTTAATTTTCTATAATCCCTAACAGGTTTTTCTACTTCTTCCAGAGTTCCATTTTAAAATTTTAAATGTTAATACATTTTTATTTATTTAGAATAATCCCTAAACCCATTTGCCAAATTTCAGTTCTCTACCACAGAGAAACGTAGTTGTTGTATTAGCTTTAGAAATTTTAAACCCTCCCCTCGTCCCCACGCCCCCAGTCATTTTTCCAATTAGTTAAATTTTTTATCTGGAGGAGTTTTTCTACCTGCTTTCCTAATTTAAATTTTCTACCACGTCTAAAAGCGATTTAATATATCCTCCCCCCTTCCCCTTATTTCCAGAGGTCCCATTTGAAATTTCAAGATTCTTCTGGTGATTTTAAGTGGTTCCTTTACCTTCCCTACAAATTTTAGTACTTGTTTGACTATCTGGAACTTTACTTACACAATTATGTGAGCCAAATTTGAATGTTAACAATAGAAACGAGACACGAACCCGAGATAAGTGTAATGTAACAACGAAGGACTTCGAAAATGGCAGCTTCCAACTCCAAAGAAACGGTAACGTTTCAACGTGGCTTCCCCAACGTAATTCACTTCCCGAGGTCCTGGAAATACAACACTCATTTTCTACTTGATTTATATTATATTCTGTATAAACTTTGATCGGGTATAAGCACCCATTCAGATTATACGTATACATTCATTTTGATAATGGAATGGGGATGAGGAAGGTAGAATTTTAGATGAAATGTATAGGCATTTGCATGGAGGAAACGTGGGAAACCCTTTAGGAAAAACCGCTGAACATCAATGAGGGTTTTGGGACTGTTCTTAAAATAAAATTATGTATAACTTATATTAGTTATAAAATATCTAATTATATAATATATACATATTAATCTCAATAAACATGATACCCACTTCGGTGGCCGCATGGTCTAAGGTACTACTCTCGCAGCAGACTATACTGCCGATGGCTCTAATCTTGGTCGGGTGTAATGAGAGTGGTTTTCCTCTCTCCTTCTACACTAATCCGGATATATTCCCTCTAAATACGTTTTCCTCATTCATTTCTACCCCACTAGCGTAGTTGAGATAAAACGTTAGTTAGTTAAAATGACCGCTACGATCGCCTATAGTCGAGAATATCAGAAAAATGTACTAGACAAAGTTATGTTTAAAAACTGTGAACACCATGCAATGTGTGTCAAGCTATTTTAAAAACCAGACAAAAATAAAATATTTAATGGTTCAGAACTAATCCAACATTAATTTGAAATCATTGGAAATCTTAGCCCAGTTTAATATAAAAAGTAAATAAATAAAAACAAACGGCTACTTTGAAATGTAATTTTTATATGTAGTAATGCATATTTAATATTTTAGAAAGTATTAAGACGATAGTATTGAAATATTTACAGGTTCATCTATAGCACGTTATTAAGTCAAATATAAAATATCAAACAGTTGTAATTAATAGGTTTGAAAATTTTGATAAATCTAATTTCATCAGTTAAAACAGCTTAGGTGTAAAAAAATCAAAATCAAAACACAATAATTAGAATCAGTTCAGTTGAAAAAAAGGTTTTTTTTTGTTGTTTTTTCGAAATGTTCTTATGCACAATTCCCCTTAAAAGTGAAACGGCCTATATATAGAAGCTGTATTACATGACAACCATCGTCTCCATTAAGGATTGTAGAATAATAGTTACTATTACCGAAAATAACAAGAACAAAATGGTCACTCTACCCTACTCCAAACCGGTCATTGAAACTTCACCTGGAATATAGTCAGGTTCCTCTAAATCTCCTTCCTAAATGTACATGTAGCAATATTATTTTGTTATAAAGTTCGTTATTTATATGAACATACGCCACATTCACTCCATCCTGAGATAGCATTCGAGCAAGGGTTGGTTTGTAGTTTATTGCTGGGTTGAATGTCAACAATAGATTGTTCAGGTAACCTTATACCTACAGAGAATAATACAAGGTAGTGATTACTGTCCTCTCTTAATTCATGAGACGACCAGCTGGTGCTTCTTCCCCCCGCCAACAGATGGCATCGTAGTCAACACGACCTTAACTACAACACGGCGCAGGAGGGCTAGAGTTAGTCTGTGATGCTAATTGCTTTACACGAGAGTTTGAGCTAGGGAGGTTTGAAAATCGTGAGCTAAGATTTTCATGAACGTTAGACAGAATTGGAAATAAATAAAAGTAAAAGCACCAAGATAATTTTTTTTAGCACCGCGTCTTACTACCCGTTCGGGCTCGCCGCTAAATTAAATGTTGATTGTCTAGAGAAAGGAAGTCACACGACCATTCTCTCACGTATTTTAAAATACAGATAAACATGTTGGTTTCTATTTAATTGATTATGGGGGTTACAGAATAATTATATATTAATTATTTACATGTAGTGTAACTAGAGGTGACTTCCATCTACCTTAACTAGTGGTAAGTTAACTAACTTACATTCTAACTTAACTAGAGGTGACTTCCATTCTAGCTAAACTAAAGGTATAACTTATATTCTAACGTAACTAGAGGTGGTTATAAGTATTCTAAGTTAACTTGAGGTGACTTCTAATCTACCTTAACTAGAGGTTACTTCAATCTACCTTAACTAGAGGTTACTTCAATCTACCTTAACTAGAGGTGGTCATAAATATTCTAACTTAACTAGAGGTTACTTCTAATCTACCTTAACTAGAGGTTACTTCAATCCACCTTACTAGAGGTGACTATCTATGCTAAGTTAACTTGAGGTGACTTCTAATCTACCTTAACTAGAGGTGACTTCTAATCTACCTTAACTAGAGGTTATTTTAATCTACCTTAACTAGAGGTAACTTTCAGTTTACCTTAACTAGTGGCGACTCCATTTTACCGAAACTCTCAGAGACTGTGCTTATATTTAAACAAATGTTTGGTTGTGTTAATTATTTTCTTCTGCAGTAATTTGGGCCAGATTTCTGTGTTGATTGACCTTACTTCACGCTTTGGAACAGGTTCTGGTATTAGAAGCTATTGATGGCATTCCAAAGAATCTACTATGTACTAAGGCTAACACACAAGCCACAACATAGCGCCCTGTATTTCTAGTTATGTGCTAAATATGAGAATAACAAGTTCTAGTACTGGAGATGAGGTGTTTACACTAGTTGAGAACTTGTACTAATATGACGTGCTCTGTGTTAGCTGATATAACTACAGTCTAATATTCGTATATTGCATATTTCAATCATTCACAGCTTATCTAAAACACTCACAAACATAGATAGCACGTTTCAATCATTCACAGCTGAACAGATGCTATACAAATAACACGCACAAAACCAACATTCTTTTAATGCTCAAAAACGAGTATTTTATTAGTTTTCATTTCCTGCACTTTTTATTGGCGATTCATAGAACACAGATGGTCAGAAGAATAAATAAAAATTAATGTAATTATTTGAAGTGGTGCGGTGGTACCCACGAGTAATCTACTGTGGAAGAAAATAATTAATAATGTTAGTTGTCTGTCGAGTTACAACTAATTTAAACACGACTAGTTGGGACCCTCTGTCCACGTGTTCTAACACATCACTCGCGTGTTACTGGATCCCCGGTCTGGAGAGATCGAGGATTTATGTACTTAGGGTGCTTTTTCCTAAATGGTTTCCCACTTGTCCTCTGCGCAAATTTGTGTACATTTCCTCTAAAATATTACCTTCGTGAACCCTTTGTTTGCCTTTTACGTTTTGAATGTAATATCTGTATATATATATTATAGCTGTAAGGACTACAAAGGTTTGCGGGGGAAGGACTTGTTGGGTGCGTATTTCAAATCCACACTTCCCTTTCCTTGACTAGGCTACTCCCTTTGCTTAACAACATTCAGGCACCGAGCAATGCATGCATGCTCTTTTATTTTTTAAACTCTTAATGTTTCTCTTTTTCACACATTTGTATACCACATATAGCCACGTCTTATATAGCCTATCCCTTTTGATCCACGCACTCTACCTTCATATATTATTACTAAAATAATTAAAATACATTTTAAATTACAAACTTATTTCATTCTTTCTACATTCAATCAAGTGTAAATTGTTCAAACACAGTATGATTCAATGAACAACTGTCCACGCCCCTCTTTATCTTTCCAGCAAAGATTCCAACCTCATACACTTTTTTAGCGGCGAGGAACCAGTGTGTCTTCAACAGCGACATTTGCAAAAGATGTAACAGTTTGGTGAACTGCCTTCTTTGTCGAATTGAAAGGCACATTTTTGTTACAGTTACATAAGTTGCCCACCGCGCGCGCTAGAGTTATCAAGTTGTCCAATCAGTTTGCTTGTTCGCATGCCCGCTGCTTGTTCGAAATTCGAATGTTTGCGTCATTAAACGAGCTGTTGAAAATGAGAATAGAATCGGTGGCCAAACAGAAGCCAAATGGGAAGGGTTGAACCTTGATAGACCTAGTTGATAACATTCATCTCACCCCCAAGGGAGAAAACACGATCATGTTCCTGGGTTAAGCACAAGAGTACTTCAACACACTCAATTCTATAAACGGGAGGGCTAATTGGAATGCTTTTCAAGATATTTTACAGTGAACAAAAATGTTTTCCAAATTAAGAAGAAGAATCTAACGTTGAGTAAGTATGCTACGAGTTTTCACAATGTACAATAAAACTGTTCTCATCTCCTACAGTTATATCTAGTTGTCACAATGTACAATGACACTGTTCTCATCTCCTACAGTTATATCTAGTTGTCACAATGTACAATGAAACTGTTCTCATCTCCTACAGTTATATCTAGTTGTCACAATGTACAATGAAACTGTTCTCATCTCCTACAGTTATATCTAGTTGTCACAATGTACAATGA
>CABFWO010004805.1:40515-58088 GCA_902155825.1 Timema genevievae
CCCCCTGGAATTTGTTTTACCCCCCTAAAAGAGGGGGGGGGGGGGTCCAGGTTTACATACAAAAATTTAACAAAATATAGGTTTTTACTTTTACTACAGTTTAATGTGAATGCTTTCAACCAAAAACTAGTTAATTCTAATTTTAAAATTCACCTTCAAGATGCAACTTGTAAAACTTCCGATTGTAAAATTAGTTCCGCCAACATTTCAAATACTTTTTTTTGGTCTACATTCAAATAGGTATTGGGAAACAAAAGACGTTTCTTGGGAATGAATCGAGTTCTGGGTTCCTAGAAAAGTAGGCAAACATCTTTGCTGTCAATTGTAGGATCTTACTTCATAAATCAGAAAGCGGAAAGAGCAGCTTAAATAAAAGTATAATTGTCAGAAATGAAGTCGACAGCTTATGTAGGTTGAATACCCATCCTCACTTTAAAAACACCTATTTACGTAAAGCACTATTTTGTAACTATAAACATTTTGAAACCATTTACAAAATTTGAACAGCACCCCATTACTAGTTAGTACAGTGTTTAGTCTAGTGAAAGGTTGTGTGCTGTGTCGGTATGTGATTTTGGAGAAAGGATTCAGTATTATAACACTAGTGGATTGTTGGTTGTTGCTAGTGTAATGCATTAGTGTTAGTTAAATAATTATATAAAAACGTCAAGCCTTAAAAATCGTCAATACGCTTGACACGTGGCTTGTAAAAGAACCACCTGCAGAGGCACCAAAAAATGTTATTTTTTTATTAATTATACTTCCCCAAATTTCACTATCAGCGCGGTTATTCTTACTTGTACTAATTACGCTATTGTTGTATAAGTGTGATAGTTTTACCTGTGAGTGCTCGTGAATCGTGACGTCAGTATTAGGTAGGGATGGCACACGAACAGGATTTGTGTGGTACTCCGAAAAGAAATAAAATTAAACATAGTATAAAACTTTTACCAAAGTGGTATAATTGTTTGAAGTCAATACAATTTCGACAGACATGTCGTGTCACACAGTACTATTTGAAGTCAACGGTTAGAAATCGTCTCGGCTCGTACTTTAGTGCATTTTTTGTGCTGTTGAAGACAACACGGTTTGAACCGAAAATAGAATATATACCTATCAAAATGCAATATGTCAAACTAATATTAGACTGGCATGCTGATGGAGCGGAGATCGGGGTTTGAGTCCCGGATAGGTCGACTGAGGGTGGGTTTTCCTAAAGGGTTTCTCCACTCTCCTTCCAAGCAAATGCAGGTAGATTATCTCTAAAATGTTTCCTTCCTCATCCCTACCTCATTAGAGCAATTAGAGCCTGAACAATGTAAGAATTGGGGATTACTAAAGACTCGTTAAGAAGAAATGGAAGGGACGCGTGAAAGGGCCAGTGTTTTTTAGTTTTTATATCAAAACTTTTTTGGATAAAATAAATAAAATATTGCTCCAGTACAAGTAAATAATTAAATTTTCTTCTCCCATTGATATCAACATTTGTTGAGTATATGTCATGAGCATTGTGGCATTATCTAACAAACTTTTTAACTGGAGAGAAAAAGTTGTTATTAAATTCCATAACACCCTTCATGGATATTCAAGAAATGTCGAGGTCACCGTGTGAAGAAAATTAAAAAATATGTTTCTACTGGAGAAATATTTTATTTACTTTGGCAAAATTGCAACAACATTGGCTTTTTCTCGCGTTAACTTCCATCCCACCTTAAAAAACATAAATAATAGGTGACACAATAGACAAGTCCCAAATTCACCAAGTGGCACACTGGTCGGAAGAGTTTCGTCAATCCCTGGTCTAGGAATATAAACATGAATTGTGAGTGACATTTTGGGCAAAAGGGGGGAATTATTCCCCAAAGGAAGCTGAGCATAAATTGTTCGACTGACAATGTTTATCAACTTTACTTGTTTATACAGTAGAATATGTGAAGAAAGCTATATATTTTACAAGTAGGTACAGGTAGATTTCATTTCTGAGAAAGTAGATGATATTTTTAAAACATTATTTACTACTTTTCTATTCGTATTAGACTCTTAATGTAATATTCTACATTCAAACACACAAAGCTTTGATTAAAAATAATATTTAATATTTTAGAATCTAGCATACACCCCTGTATCCTTCTCCCTCCCGACACCACCAGTAACCACCATTTCTGACACCACCAGTAACCACCATTTCCAACACCACCATTTCTGACACCACCAACACTGCGTATGTTAGGGTCTATGTATTTATTTATATGGCGAAACACGAAATTTGGCAAGACTGTTCTTTATCAAAATTTAAGAGATATGTATTTTAGGATTTTTGGGATTTTTGCGTGATTCAACCCCTGAGGGGGTGGCTTTTCCGTATCTTCCAAACAACTTGAGCTGGAAAGTAGAAACTTGGCAGAGAGGTTCTTTTAAATTAACGGCCCAGAGAATTTTGGTATTTTTGGAAATTCAACTCCTAATGGGGTGAAGTGGGGAGACGGTAGTTTTTCTTTATCCTCCAAAGGGTACACGCATTTCTGAAACTGAGTAAGAAACACCAAATTTGACATGAGTGTTCTTTGTCAAAATTGAAGACATTTGCTCTAGGAATTTAGGGGTTTTTAGAAATCCAACCCTTAGGGGAGGCAAGCGGGGAATGGGTGGTTTTTATGTATCCTCCAATCCGCTTGAGCTGGAAAGATGAAATGTATTATAAACCAATCCCGTGCGAAGAACGAGTTATTTAGCAATTTATTGTTTGTGTTAAAACTAAGGCTATATTTACCATAGACTTTAATTCTAAATTTACCAAATAAACTATGGGAAAATACATTAAACGTTAAAGTGGAATTGAATATATGTGTGTGTTTATATATCACGTTTGTAATTATGTATAGTATGTACTGTACAAATACAATATACATAATATATAATCACAATCACACGTATATATTATATAGCCTATCCATAATTCCATTTCAACATGTAATGTTATTTTTCGCTCCATAGTGAATATATAATTTTTTTTCTCCGGAACAAATAATTAATAATTAAATTATATATTCTAAATAAAGTTATAGTATCTAAAATGTTTTAAACAGAGCTCTAAAATAATTTATGTTGACTTGAGGCTCCAAACTCAAAAATTGATGTAGTTTTAAAGTAACCAAAGAGCCGCTTTGGTGACCGGAGGATCTTAAGATCTACTCTTGCTGTAGGCTGGACTGCTGATGGCGGGCCAAATCTTGGTCATTTGTTCTAAGAGTTGTATTTCCCAAATGGTTTTCCAGTCTCCCTCCACGCGCATGTGGGTACACTTCCTATAAAATCAACCTTCTTCCTCCCAAACACCTCAGTGTAATTAGTAGGCCTACATAAGCGTATAAAACAAACGAGTATTAAGAAGCGTTACTAAAAAAAATATCCAAAAAATTGTACACTATCACGTTAGCTTTCAAGTAGACCCCCCTCACCCCGGAAAAATTTCCTTTCTACGCCCTTGCCTATTACAATCCTCGCCACACAGCATGTAAAAGTTGATCAGACTTTGAAACTTTTATTTGCATAATTTGCCACATTTTTGAACTAGCGCTATGATCGCTACATATAATTCTCACGAGTACGTAACGCGCAGTAGCATCTGTTTATAATAGTTTTAGACAAACACTTTTAAAAATCCTTACATTTACAATCGACAAACGTTCCTTAATGGCGTGCAGGACAGATGTCCGTCCGTCTTCCCGTTCTTCCTATGTATCTAGATATCTGGCACATTATTTATCTGAACACCATTAATTGCTGGTTAGTTTGCATATTGTATTGATTTATAAATAATCCACCATGTTTAGATAATAAAAACCCGATGTCCATCCATCCCCAGCCATTATTGTGTAAATGCTGTCAACAGAGCCTCAATTCTCTGTCAATCAGCTCGGTGATAACTGACAGCTGTTTGTTGACTTCGCCCCGCAATTACAGGGACCCTGAGTTACCATTCAACAGACTTACATCGAGTAGCTTTCATTTATTTGTGCAAATTTAATAGCTCTGAACTCTTTAATCTTACCTCCCCCTCCCTCGTATTTCCAACTACAGTCCCTGGGTTGTATCCTGATTGAGAACAGGGTAAAATTCGTCCAAATCGCAAACACACCCAAAATGTTAATGGCCACCTAAATATCCAATGTCCAGATTGCGAACAAGTAAAAGAGCAGCTAGCGGGAATTCCTACTCGAGGGTGGTGACACGGATGGAAGGGGTTACTGGCAGCACCCATCGACCACCGGGTCTTTCCTCCTGACCAAGCTTACCATAGCCTAACCTAACCTATTATCAATTTGGGGGGGGGGGGGGGGGCACAGCAACATGGCGTATCGGCAATCTGGACTCCTCCCCATGTATAAAAAAAATTCAGGAGGACAATCTCCCACCAACCCATGTCCTTTTTGGCGGGTGAATACATAATATTTTATATGGTTTGTAATTTAGCTTGTATTTTACAAACACAGGATCACATAAGTTACAAACTACAGCAGGATTCAGATAGGAACAAAATACAAACATGATTTTATATTTTGGCAGGACACACCTTTTAAAATAAAAACCACTTGTTGAATAATGCGGGAATTGTGAGGGTTTAAATTATTATTATTATTATTATTATTATTATTATTATTATTATTATTATTAGCACCGCGTCTTACTACCCATTCGGGTTATACGCACTTACGCTAATGTGTAATGGTAGGGTGATTGTGAGATGAAATGGAGGACCTACAGTTTAACGTGGAATCCGAACCACGGTGGAGGCCTGGCATTCCTCACATTCACAAGTTGTGATTAATACACGTCTTGTCAGAGGTGAAGGAAGGGTTTGGCAATCAGATAAATCTGTGCCGGGACCGAGGATTGAACCCCGGACCCCTAGCACAGAAGTCTGACACCTTACCCCTAGACCACCAGGTCACCATGAGGGTTTAAAACATGTGCCATTGCTCAGAAGGAACAGCAAGTACAGTATTTACACTTAATTTCTTCAAAGACGATGTGCATGAATCTTGATGAAGTAAACACTTGACATTATTCGAAAAATGTTTTTCTGGACAGCTTTGAGTAGAAACTTTACTGCTTAATTAAGTTCTTTGCTAGTGAGATACTCATAGAGTGGAATTAACTTTGATCTGCAATAATTTATAAATCTAAGGATATAAGCTGTCACTCTTTGTACTATTCTGAAAGAGGATGTGAGAGTAATCAAGTCAAGAAAAACATCGTTGGCTTCTTCATTGACTCGAAGACAAATTAATGGTTTTTCTTCTCATGTAGAACTTGGATCGGATTCCAGTCTCAGAGCTTGTCAAGGCCAGGTTGACCTGTTTAGTTTAATCCAGGAGGGTCCTTCACACAATACTTGATGGTGGACAATCCATGATGGATTTAAACCCCAAGATGCACAATCCACTGGGTTGTTTTCTCCAGAGATATGATACCAATGTTTTGCTGGCAAATTTTCTTAAACTGGGCAACACGATTGCTTATGAAAGTCTTCCATTTATGAGGTGGCGAGTGAATCCAATGAAGCGTCACTGTAGAGTCAGGCCAAGCAAAGATGTCAGATAATTTTAATCTGTTTGAATAAGTATTTATTATAAAATTAATTAATCTGGCTAAAAGTAAAACAAAACATAGCTCTAGCCTTGGCAAATAAATTGTTTTTAAGGGTGTGATCCTTGACTTAGCACATAGCAACGATACCATAATACAATTAGAATTGTCAACTGTTCTTATATAAATAACAGCCTCATACAGTGGTAGATTTAAAAATGTTGCGCCCCTAGGAACAATTATGCGCACCACCACCACCTTTTTTTTATTAATGGCTTTAAGAAGTTTTGGAGGAAAGAGGTGTTCGGGGTCGGGGGGGGAGGGTGGAGGCGGAAGTCAGTATTCCAGAAAAGATTTCTGCGAAATATAATAGTAAAAATAATGTTATCCAAAATGTGCCACCGCCCCTAGGCTCGTGCCTAGTGGGCCTATAGTGTAAATCCGCTTCTGGCCTCATATACATTTTCTGAATCATCATAGAATCGAAGAAGCGTGCACTCTTGATTCTGAAACGATGACAAATAATGAGGCCGCTTGATTAGCGATAACAGAGAGAGTTCTTGATGAAAGGATATCCAGGCTTTGCAAATATTATCATCACAATCCGATTTTAAATTCCACAGCATTTGTATGAGAATTTTTTCGAATAAATTAGGTGGAGCCACTAGACCTAATGGATCAAATATTCGAGCGAAAGTAGACAAAATGCCTCTCTTTTTACATTTAGATAGTTCCAGGTTCACATTATAGGTGAACTTATCAGCAATAGGTAGCCATTGCATTCCCAATATTTTGATGGTGGAACCTGAAGTAGCAAGATTCTCAACCGGAACAGACCCAAGCACTTCCAACTGTTACTGGCCCACTTTCTCAATTCAAAGCCGCCAGCCCTGAATAAATCAACCCATTGCCGAAATAGACTAATAGCCTCCTCAGGTATACAAGAGCCAGTGTCTATGTCCTCTACATAGATGTCTCGTTAAAACACTATAGAGGCAAGAGTAAAATTCTCTCGCTCATCAGCCACAACAAGAAGCGCAAGGAACTGTGCAGGTTTAACAACGAAGGATACCGTGTTCAATTGGAATGTTTGTAATTCACCTCGAGGAGGGAAACACCTAGCAATTTGTTAATGAAAACAATGTTCAGGGTGGATCTCTATTTGTCGGTACATTTGCTTTATGTCTGACATGAGTGCCACAGGATGAACACAAAAACAGATATGTCCATTTTATGAAGAATGAGGAAGACAAATTCAGTCTTCTTGGTTCAACAACTAACTTCAATGGATAGGCTATAAAGATGTATGGTGCTCAAAGAGAACTCTTTCATAAACTACAGCACCACACATTAACAATTTTACTAAAGAAGGATCCTAGGACACTTGGTGAATTCTAATAATCTAGATCAAGTTGAGAATATAAGTTTATACTATAAATGTTCACGCATTCTGAAAAGTCGTTATAATGGTCCACTATGAAGAATATTTACACGAAAGACCTGTTGAAACCCCCAGCCCTAAATCTCCCCAGAGTAAATAATAGGCAGTGGCTAACAAAGATTGACATCTATTCAGAAACAAAAAATGGATATTTACAAACAAGCTATAGTAAAGCGGTGTAGTATATAGCAGGGTATTAGTCCAGTTAATGCTAGGACTAGAAGTCATGAGTAACACCCTAAAATGATATCAACCAAATCACATAAACATTAATTAACTACAATATATAATTAGGCTTGCGATAATCTTAATATGAAAGCCCGACAGAAACATATAAGTACAAATGTTATGGGCTAAATTTGCTGGTGCTGGTGCTACCGCTACCTATTGGCATAAATTCAAACCAAATTAATCTAGAGACAAGCTACCTCCCGGGTGAGGTATAAGTTAATTACTAACCAGCAACAATCTGTTACGTGTCATCTGCTGGTGGCCGACCAAGGACATCCTTCCCGAGTAAACCACCGAACACAGATTCCAAGAACCAGCGCTAGATAGTGTTGTCATGAGTTTGGAATAAACTAATTAAATTATTCGTGTTTATTTTAAGAGTATCTGGGGGAAGATCCTCACATCTAATTTTCTGTATAGTTTATGTAATGTATTGCTTCCCCTGTGTCAAAAGGTAATTTAAGGTAAGTGTTAAATGTTTATTTTATGTAATTTGTGTACGTCGCTAGGATCTTGTAACCTACAATCTATGTAAAATGAACAAATTGTTTAAAAAAAAGAGAGAGAGGGTAGAAGAAGGATTGATAGGAGACTCACAGTCATAATAATTATTAAAGCAAAATAGAAATACTTCACAAGTTCAGGCCATTTTTCGACATCTGAGGTAGCACCCTTGGTCGGCTTCCTCTCGCAAGACTCCCCATGCTTCACTCCAAGGGGAACTTAAGGAGGGGAGTGAAAGCCATGGACGTCGTATACATGATATCATCCAACACACTCTTCCCCTTCCACTCCCTACCTCAAATTGCCCACGCCCTCAGTACATGCCTCCAGCCACCCTTCAGATCCTAGACAATTCCCCTCCACCGCCATTCATTGGGATCCTCAAACAAGACTCCTTGGAGGACGAAGACACACATCTCCCCCCTCAAACACCACGATACCCAACGACTAAGCCATGCCACCGCTGTGCCTTCAACCACAGCTACTTAACAAACCCATCAATTTCCCCGCACCCCGACCCAACCATCACATCTCATACCCACCCCACCAAAAGTATACCCACCATCACCTCAGCAAACATCATTTACCCCGTACCATTCGTTTCCTTTTCTCTTTAATAAGAGTGCTCTAACTAGCCTCCCTCTGCTCCCCCCCCCCTCCCGTCGGGTGGATGACAAAGCTGGCCAACAATTGCTCTAGAAACAAGTTAAGTTACAGTACAATATGAGACTAGAGACCAGGATTAAATTTAATTAACACGGCCAAAAGTAACAAACAGCGTCACCTAGTGACATCCGAACAATTTAACGTCAACTCTTCAACGTAACCACCAAGGGGGCAAATGAGTTGGCCAAAGCCCATTACATGAATAATTTATGATAAAATATATCATTACTGTCAACTGAAAACCTAGCCATTTAAACATATTAAAGTGACTTCAAATTATAAATGGAACGTCAAGTGTCCATCATACATAATGTATTATAAATTATAAACAGGCCATATAGTGGCATCGAGATAGGTAAAACTGCCAACAGACGTACGACTAGTGGCCTAGATTTAAAATAGGACCTTAAACAATTTAACAACGCCATCTGGTGACTACGACTAATTCAACATCAAAATATTAAAAGTAACCTCGAAAAGAGAAAGGTGATGGCAAAAGCCCATCGAATTAATTTTATTTATTTAAGCCGGTCATCTAGTGGCTAACAAATCAATTAATAATGTTTTTAACTCACAAATAATAATTAAAAAACACAAAGACTTTAAGTCCAAAATGATAATTTAGAAAGAGCATGATGATTTTAAGTCGAAAGAAAATTAATCAGCTATTTGAATCCAAAAAGATAATTTAGAAAGAGCATGAAGCCAAAAGAGAATTTTGCAAATATTTATATATTACATCTACCACAAATAGCGCTGCGTACCTACGCTGAAGCCGGTGGTATAATGAGTAACCACACAGGTGAAACATGCCAGCATATAGTCAAAATAACATGACCACGTGATCGCTGGGACAGATTGAAAGGAACGCAAAGAGGGTGAATAGAGAAAAGGGAGGAGGAACACGGCACATTCGTTGGCACGATGGAAAATGAGGTGCTGATCCAGAATCTCGTAGAACATGCCAGATAGCTCTAATACATCTCCATTAGTCTCTGGGCATCACTGGCACGATACGTTAACTTGACCGTTGCAGCATTTGCCAGTTTGATGGCGCATTGTAGGCTGGCAGTACGGGGGGAGGGGAAGGAGGGCGTGTGAACGGCTATACGAGTGGTGTCTCTCCTGGGGTGAGTTTTATATTTAAATGTGGTTTTATGTACTTGGAACATGCCACACATGTTAAGCCGCCTACGGACAGTGCGAGGCAGCTCGCTTCGCACGCCTTGCAATGTCCATACCTGATATGCTAGCCCCGAGGTATGTGCGGCGCACATGTGTTGCGATCCATGTGCTTGTCAGTAAACTAGTCGTGCTCAGAGGTGCCTCACTGCGAGTGGAACGCATCGTGTGGACGGGTCTGTTGTTGCACTTCGCACGCACTATCATGGACAACAACGAAGCTCTACGTCAAGTAATTCGATTTAACGAGAGTAATCGTTTATCATGGGATGCGAATTTGGAATGTTATAGTAAAAATAAGTGAGAGGATGCATGGCGTGAAATTTCCGTTAAAGTAAATGTAACATTGCAACATGTTACATCATACTACCCCCTCCCCCATCTTAAGCGTCATGCGAAGGTTTCCCTCAAGAGTCATACTACCCACTCCATATGAAACCTCAATAGTAATAAACTTCCTGCAATAGTAAGCTTCTCTATTGTAGTCCTATGTAGACTCTCTTTAATCTGTACGAATTCAATCAAGAACGAATCTCCCCCACAATCTCAAAATGTTCATGTACTTACCGCTTGTATTTCTTCTGGCTAGAACAACCTTCAAGACTGGAAAGCCACCTCACGTCCTAAGTCGATGAGGAGGTTAGATACCAGCCGCCGTGTGCCAACAGCCAGGTTCCGAGCGGACAGGTCAAATCGGAACTGACTGAGACCATCAACTAAATGGAACTATTCTGGTGTCCGGCGTGCAAGACGAATCCAACCACCAACTTATCGCGTGATGTCTGTTCGTCACCTCCACCAACCAACGGAGCTTTAACACCTATGCAGCTGGCCAATCCTAGACAAGTCAAGGATGACGTGATCGTCTGGATGTTTGAAAAATGACCATTGAAAACCATCGACCAATGTGAACATTCCCCCCTTTCGTTCCTAAGCGACTAGAAACACTATTTAAACCTTGCGGTTCTTAAACTCAGGAACTATTATAATTCTACACCTTCAAGAGAAGCCATGTCTTAGACTATTATTTATTCATCGCCGTCTGGAGAAGTCCTGTCCTGGACTTGGACATTGCACAGGATGATGACGTAATGTTGTGTATAGAAGTGAATTTAATAAAATTGAATTATGGGCAATTCAATTTTGAATTAACGTAAATCTAATTTTTTATTAAGCCTGAATAAGCGTAATTATTTACTTTTTTTAAAACAGAATTTAATTATGAGACAGTTAATTCGTTTTACCACCACTTGGGGGGCTAGTATCACTGAAAATACATAGATAGTCACATTTATTAACTTGTTTTGTTAGAAGTATTTAATTTAATTTGACAAAGTTTTGATCTCCAAGTAAATGTAAATTCCTCCTTTATATATATTATATTTTCATATATAATTGTAGTTTGAATTAACGTAAAGTTAGCCGATTGTTTGATTTAGACTAAGTAATTTTCCAAATTATTTAATTGAAATACTTGTGGTTTATCTAATCAATTTGTATGTCTTTTTTTTAATTTAATAGTCCCGCGGGAGTTTGACTTAATGCCGGAAAGCCAAACTCTCGTGTTTATATTAACATCTGTGTGATGTTAAAAGTAAAATGTAACTAAGTCTGTATTCAATGTGATGAAGCAGACACTTTGATATTCATTTAAAAGACGCCCATTAGGCTCTTTATTTTAGTATTCAAATATATATCAGTATAGACATTTATAAACTTATGGTTTGTTTAAATGGTCAAACATTTTAGGTTGTGTTTTCAATATTCACTGTTGTGAAGTTGACAGTGTAGTTTGGTCGAGTTGTTGTCTCTTCAAGACAGACCGATTTGACTTAAATATTACGTTTGATGTGGAAAACTTTCACATTAAGACTTATATATGATTTCCAACATGCTTCCGATGGATTTTTGAGGCCATATAATTTATTGTTTCTGTTGTTATTATGAATAAAACATTCATATTGTTATTTAATTGTTGCTAATGTCTTGCTTTCTTTGTCATTTAGCTTACCTCCCACCTTCCTTTTAGTCTAGTGTGGCCGTAGCTAAGAGGTAGAGAGAGAGAGAAAAGCAGAATTACTGGATCAGGCATGTATTTATTACAAATTATAGAAGTGAAGCGCCATACTATCATAATTTAATGTATTTGTACTGTACAGATAATTAATATACGAAGTACCTTCAAAATTTACCCAGATATTTTACTGGTCATTTATTAAATTTTGTGTTCATTTCAATTGTTACCTTAATTAAACTCACAAACACAACATTATTTTTCAGGTGCAGACGATATCTACACATTAAAATGGTTTGCGTGTACATGGTTTAAATTTCTTGTGGACAAAAACATACCAAGTAACACTACAGATAGCATGTCCGATGTAAGTATATTTGTACCTACAATTTGCTTTGCTATCGAAGAACTCAAGACGTAATGTTATCCAATACTTACTTACCTACTGTGATTTTCGATAGCTGTGTGTACATTATACAGTGTACAAAATATTATTTGAATTCCTTGCCTTAAATATATCGTAACTAATTTTAACAGTTATTTAGCCACGGAATTGCACCGTTTGTTGCAAAATGTTCAGTTAGATGTAGTCGTATTTTTGTGGCCGTGTTGCCTGCGCTTCTAGTTGTGTTACCAATAGGTTGTAGTGTATTGGATTCTTGGTTATTCCTCCATTTACCTGGAATGAGCTGTCCATTTTCTTCTTTGTCAAATGTCCCATTTGGTGTGTAAAGATTTATTGAGGCAGATCGTTTACGTAGAAAATTATGTAGGTATATCACTGTTAGAACAACCTTTATAGCTTTCTATGGCCTTAGTAATATTGGTTTCCTAAGAACTCAAAATACTGAACTAGCTATACCAAAGGTATTCTCTACAAATCGGCGGGCCCTGGACAAACGATAATTAAATATTCTTTAATTGAACCACTCGGTGGAGATCCTCATAACGTTTTAATGGTGTAATTATTTAATTCAAACTCTTGATCTGATAATATCATGTAAGGACCTTCTATAGCATACTGAAATTGTAATATTTTTGATTCTGGTACATTCAGTCCTTTGTTTTCTAACTTTGGATATAATTGTGTGTTTTTGAAGACACTCCCATCTGATATTCTACCAGGGCACCCAACGTGGACATATACAAAATTATAATTTGCATCCACTAAAGTTAACAATACTATACTCAAAAAGTTCTTGTAATTGTGAAATTCAGTTCCACTGTGCCATGGTGCTTGTATCATAACGTACTTTCCATCCATACATAGCGCCCAATGCGTGAGGGAAATTCCACATCTTTTCAAAATCCACAGCAATTTCTAGCCATTGTTATTCTGAAGAGGGTACCTGAAATAAAAACAAAAAATATAAAAAAAATTCATAATTGTTTCAGAATGTACAAAATCTTCTTGAAGAGACTCAAGATAATTCGAACGCTAGTACATCGACCGTAGATGCACAACCACAACATCGACTTCAACTTCACAGAGTGCATTTACTTCAACACCAACTTCATCATTAGCAGAACCATCTCAACGAACGAGGGAACGCCGTGCATGAAAGTATGCTGAAGAGTGCATATGATGTTTTAAGGAGGACATCAGAAGATCCCAATGAACACTACGCGTCGTTGCGGAAATATGACTTGCACACTTTGCCTTATGTCAAAAAGGCCATATTGGGCATTGTTTCAGGCAGATATTGGACGGTTCGCTCACACTCATCAGGGATATTATACTGCTGGCTAAAGTAGTTCACATGCTTCATCGTCATCACCATTGTCTACAAAGTCAACCTAGTTGTCACCTTATCTTTATCCTGCAATTCCACTCCAACTCCCCCACCCCCGAAGCCCCCAGTCCCTCAACTCTACCACCCACTACATCCTCCGCACCTATTCTTCCTTTACCTACTTCTCAAATTGATTCTGAGCTCATCAACTCTGAAGAAACAACAATACTACATTATTTCAAACTTTGAATATAAACTGTTAACAATATGTTTAAGGTATTTTCAGAGATTGAAGTTATTATTGAATTAGAATCTTGTGTGTATTTACTTTTATATATACTTTTAATACTTCAATCAGTGCACCATAAACTTCTGGAATAATCTCTGATATTGTACAGGTATTGTAAGCTGGTAAATGAAACACCAGTAGCTAAGAACCTCAGAGTAACTGTTAGTCTTTCCTTAACACTGATAGCCATTCGCATGTACGTATCACTTTTTTCACTGCAGGATCTATCAGCTCAAAATCCTCAGTGAACATACGTACAAAAATTGTGACATCTTCTTCAAATCTTATAACGTCTAAGAGTCTATTCCCATATTCCAGCCTTTCCTGAAATAGTTTTTTAACCCACCAACGTGGCCATCGCTTTTGTTTGTTTTCTTTTATAAATTAGTGAAGCGCCAGCAATCTTTGACGAAGCCATATCGTCTAGTGACGTGCGTTGTGCGTGATGGTTTCATGGCTCGCAGTGAGCATGTGCTCATCAAAACTATTTTGTGACGCGTGCGTTCGAAGCGCACTGTCCGTGCGCGGCTTTACAAATGTTAGAACAAACTTAGTTGTTTGATTGCATTTTATGTTTGTTCCAAATGTGTTAGCGTCGTCCATTAATCAGGTGAAAAGGCATTGGTGTCCTGTGTCACGGTACCATAGGAGCCAGGTAAGCTGTGAAAGTGGCATCTGAATCACAGGACTTGACGTATGAATATGTGAAAGTAAATCTAGTAATTTTTTCTAGCCGTCAGATATGTCCATTCTTAAGAGAATGTGTGTATATAAGTAATAAGGTAAAGTAATAACAGAGATGACGGATAACTACTAACGTTATTAAAACTAATTGAATACGTTCATGCTGACTGAATAATGTGATATTCGGCTGTCACTTTTAATTAATATTATTCCTTCCTATACTATAATCATATTTCCTAGCATCTTTGTTCTTACTCTAAATATTTTTCTCGACAGAGGAGAGAAAGTGATTCCGGAAGCCCTTGTACCAAGATACCAAGGAAAATTAACCTAGTTGTATTTTTTTAAACCTTACTATCCACTTTCATGTCTATACCAACATTATAAAAATACCAGTACAATCTTAAAATGTGACCATTTATTATGATGGATGTAATACATTCCCTCAAAATTTCTTGGGAAGATAAATAGTATAATACAAATATTGCTCTCCAAAACCATTAAATAAAGGTTAAACATATTTTTCAATACAATCAAATGTTTGGAGGCATATTATCAAATGCCAAAGGCCATTTTTTTAAATTAGAAACAAATGGTTGATTATTTTGAGTTTAGTAACATACAAATAGCTCCAATAGCATCTTTAAGCAAATTATAATAACTGTATTATTAGTTTTTGTAGACTGTACCTAAATGACATTTCAAAATAACGTTTCCAAACTAGTATTCATTATCTTATGTTAGTTGGCTTGACATTTTTACCACCAAACCTTTTCTAATTTACTAACTACAACTGAAAATATTATTACAGCAAATGAATAACCAAAGTATACATTTTAAAAAACGTATAAATTTTTAATTTTTGATGTTTTTTATTAAATAATTATGAGCTATAAAACTATTTTTTATACTTGCTATTAATTTAGCAATAGGCCTACATTTTGTATGAAAATACAAAACTGTTGCTTAGAATTAAAATTATGATTATTATTTTATTAATAAGTAACTAATACAGTATAATGTGAAGAATATACGATCTTCTTGATACTGTCACAAACATTTCATTTATTCAAGGTATTTAACGTGAACTTTGTGAGCTAACTGATTATATCAGCACACGACTTATAAACTAACTTAAATTTAGTTCAGACACAACATCCTGCCGTCAATTAATCACTGTAAAAGGGTAAACCCACATTTCAAAAACCTGAACTAATAGTTGGCGCATCAGTAGACTATTAAAAGTGTAATGTTTACACACACACTGTAGTACTAAGACGTTTATAGCAGATACAATGTAGTGTACTGATGATCAATAAATACTGTCCTCCATGAAAGCCAGGATGAGGTAGTGACTTATGTCACTGTTCCACACAAACCTCTCGTCTATTCCCGATGTATTGTCTGTTAACCAAGTTGTGGAGATTTGATTACAGGCTTGTTTGCCGTTAACAAAAGAGAGTCGAGCAAGCTACAACGCTTCTGCCGATCTAGGTTGGGTTGTTCTCCCAACACCGGTCCTCCACCTAATTACCCCACCCCATGTGGGGCCCTATCAGCTGCCCCACATGTCCTATGTTCGTAGAGCGTCAACCATCTATACGAGATTGGGAACGTTTTGTTAACAGACATTTGATTTAAAACGTAAAATACGGGAGAACACTTCTGTAACGTGGCCGTAGTGGTCTGGCGTGGTCGGGTAGTAACACTTGGCCCGTGGACAGGTAGTAGGCTATGTTTGTATTTGATCAATGTCTACTCCGACAAAACCATACTATCCCATTTTATAAAATATTTGTTTGAGGCCAAGTACATCACAATTTATGAGAAAGGTAGAGTTCAGAAATTATGTTTTTTGAGATAAAATTTTTTTTTATTAATATAAGTGTATCGGCGTTGAGACTCTGTCCAAAGTGATAAATGTTTATCATTTAATTTAAAGTCTGATAATAAAATTATTGTTGGTAACTTAGGTAGCTGACGAAAATTAATTTAGGATGTTCTAAAACAAGCTGATTAGGATGATAATTGGTCCAAAAAGGTATGCGGATAGTGGGGCGAAGAGGAGGATACATAATGATGACTTACATGCACTGTACTCATCACAAGACATTGATAGAATAGTCCCAGTCTCGTAGATTACGGTGGGCAGGACATGCAGTGCGAATGGGATAATCTAGAGCCTTCTTCAGGGTAGTGACTGGATATAAACTAGCTCAAGATAGGGCTAGGGTGTAATGAGGTGGACTGGATAGAACTAGCTCAAGATAGTTTTAAAGTGTAATGAGGTGGCCTGGATAGAACTAGCTCAAGATAGGGTTAGGGTGTAATGAGGTGGACTAGATAGAACTAGCTCAAGATAGTTTTAAAGTGTAATGAGGTGGCCTGGATAGAACTAGCTCAAGATAGGGTTAGGGTGTAATGAGGTGGACTGGATAGAACTAGCTCAAGATAGTTTTAAAGTGTAATGAGGTGGCCTGGATAGAACTAGCTCAAGATAGGGTTAGGGTGTAATGAGGTGGACTGGATATAACTAGCTCAAGATAGTTTTAAAGTGTAATGAGGTGGCCTGGATAGAAATAGCTCAAGATAGTGTTAAAGTGTAATGAGGTGGCCTGGATAGAACTAGCAACTGTCCCAACTGTAATACCGTTAGTGGAGAATGGTGGTGATATTAGAGATAGCATTTGCTTACAAAGGAGACGAGAATCTTCAATGTGGTTAAAGAAATGGTTTGGGTGTTGGTGGGGAGTTCCCCAATATAAACAAAGTACAGAAAACATCTATTTTTACTATTACATTTGACGCCATCATTATTAATGGCTTGTCGCTTTGTAAATGTAATTGCCATCATTTATAATCAGAAGAGAGTGAAGGGTGTAGTGATCTATGATACATAAATGTTCGGGCGACTCTACTTGGCCAGCTGCTATCTTCTAAGTCAAACTATATTGTTCCTTTTGTAATTGTAACTGGTTGCCCATCTTGATGTCAGGATAACATTTCAACATCGCTTGCAAATAATTAAAAATTAATGAACTATGGAAAAAACCATAACAATTAAATTGTATTTCCAATCATTATCAATAAGCTAAATTAGCACAGAATTCAACCTAGAAATAATATTACACTCGAACCTGTTTGAATGCAATATTCATTTGACAAGAGCTTGATAAGGGCGTTTTTTAAATATACACCAGGTTACTACAGCACGGTGTGACGACTGCTGAGAGCTGTATT